>JARYGA010040240.1:0-42054 GCA_030545235.1 Helianthus tuberosus | reverse complement strand
ATGAAGTCAGTATGCAGTACTTCCACAGTCTCCGTAACAAATTCTGGTCGATGGTACTACCAGACGTGAAGGAGAAGTCGTATACTAATAAGGTTCCCGTTATTGACGTCACATGGTTAGGTTACTTTAAGGTGTTGGGGATGGGTACTGTTTCTGCATCATAGCCGATTGTTATTAAGGCGAAACTGACATCAAAGAGTGCTGAGAAGAAGACAAAGGCAGCTGGTTGTTCCAGTATGCTCACTGCTTAGGTTTGTTATTTCGATTTCATTTGCAGAAAACTCTGGTTTGCTGAATGCTATTCACATTGGATTTAAGTTTTGTTTTGAAAACATTTAATTGTGATCCATTAAAACTGGTTGTGGTTCAAATCGGCCATTGTTAATACATGTCGAGATGTTAAGTCAGGTTTTCAACTGAAAAAAAAAAGTTAAAAGAGGAACATTTCTATGTTTTATACATGTCGAGATGTCGAATGTCTTAATAGGCCTGAGTTGAGCAGAAGTACTAAGGATCCCAGAGTACATGAGTGTAGGTGGTCTTTTGAGTCGTTGAGCTGGTACCATATTCGACTCGAACCTATCCTCATCTAGCCTGCTCTCCTTTTCTTCCTCATGTCAGGTGGATGCTATGGACTGTGATCTTCTGGCTGCCGGAGAAAGTGTATCTGCTTGGAGAGTCTCGGAATCGGCGTTGGTGACGCTGAACGCTGCTTCATTCGAATCGATGGGGCTTCATATGCAGAATGTTCCCTCACTTAGTGGTCACATGCTCACTCAAGCAGAGGTAAAGTAAAGTAAAGTAAAGTTTATCATCATTCATCAATTTTCTTTTCTTTTTTTTAGAATAAAGGTTTTTATATTTGCAACTTGACAAAATGTGATTTATTTTAAATTTATTTTAAGTTAATAGTGTAATGGTTATAACTAATGTTTTTAGAACCGGATCGGATAACCAACTGCTCGTCTTAGTGGTTAGCTGGTCGAAGTGGATTTAAAAGTCGGAAATAATATATAACTTAAAACAATATACACGCTTTTCTTTATCCACCTCTGCTTTTCTTTATCCACGAGGTGGAGGGTTCAGATTTGCTAAATGTTTTCGAACTGGACTGACAACAAACCGGCAGTTTTACTGGTTCTGTGGTCGTTAGAATTAATATAAAACTTAAAACTATATACATGCCTCCTCTCTGTCCAAGAGGTGAAGGGATTGAGGTGCTGGTATAGGAGGTTAACATGAGTAGGTTTGTTTAGTGAGCCATTCTATAAAAAATACATATAAATAATATATGAAAATGCATCAGTTTTTTTGTGTGGAATTGCAATTTTAGTAAGTTATGATACATTTGGTTCCCAATCCCCATAGGCCGTGGAATTCCTAAACAGGGTACAACGGGTTGTGAATAGAAATTTCTCAACCTTTATGGGTCGTTTCGTCTTTAGTAGGATTAGTTTTGCAATTCAAAAGGGGGTTGTGGCGCAGCTTGTTGCCCATTTGTTTTTAATTTGTTACTTTGTCATTTTAATGAAGATGAAAAAATTAATAACAAAATGAGGTTTTGATAGAGAATAATATAAAAAAACTACCGGCTGCTTCAAATGCGGATGGCTAAAGGTGCTTAACCGGACTGGTTCCATGCCTGGTTTTTGGTCCGACCGGTTTTAATAACACTGGTTATAACTTATATTTGACCCATTATTAGTGTTTTGAAATTGGTTAAATAATCACGTTATCAATCAATGATGTCAGTTTTTACAAGTTATATGATTATGTTGAAATGATCAACTGATTTTGATTTTGCAGGTCAACTCTTTTATACATTGTTTTGTTGGAGTTCAAAAGATCACATTATTACATGACTTGGAGATAGAAATCTGTAAAAGGAAGGACCTCCGTTGATGAATTATTGGATTTTATAGCAAAGACAGAAAATAACCCGAGGAAATTTATGCATACGAGTTCAAAGTCCAGGATGTCTACTATTTAGTTTTGTTATTTAAATGTTTACTGGTTTAGCTAAAAGTGATCAATATAGATAGTCAATGTGATTATATAAGACAAATTGTCAACCAACTGTAACATGACCAACATGTAATAAGTGGCGAATTGACAATTGTTAACAGAGTCTGCGCTATCATACAAATGTTTATACAGGGCATACCCTGCAATAACAATATTTATATTATTTTTATTTTATATGATGTATATGATCATACTATAATGGCAGATTGGCAGACATAAACTTTCACTTATCAATTTGCTACATCTTTGTCAGTAACTCTTAAGCATGCTTGTTTTTTTCAACTTACATAGACTATTATAAAAACAAATGTGCCTTCAAAGTTGTGCGTTTATTAATTGTTTTTCTGTGGATGTACATTTCAGTATGTACATACGTGGAAGGTTATCTGAAGGCACTCTTCGAAAGAAGTGCAATGATGGATTAGATGTAAAGTTGATTCTTGATGACAACGACGATGGCAATTTTCATGAACAGTGGGAACAAAATGTTATTTTTTTGTTTTTTTTGGGGCCAGGAAGTTGTTGAGGGGCAAGACAAGGTTTTCAAAGAAGTTATCGAACCTTTAGAAAATGTGGCATAATGGATGGTTCAGGTAGAATGGGTAATGTGTCAAAAACGGTTAAGGTAATTAGTGTGTTTACCCACATCTTAAAAACCCCTCATAACATAACTAGAATCACACAATTTTTTTTTTGTTTTCTCCTGAAGTCGGTAACCGGCCGTCACACAATAACCACCAAACGCCATCACGAAATCACCAATCGCCCCACACCGCTGATTCTCCGCCGCTGAAGAAGGCCGCAACCAACCCTCACGTTCTGGTACACTACCACCATCATCGTCGCACGCCACATCGGAAACTACATCCCATACATAGCCCTAAACTCACCAACCTAAGTGATATGTTTCCCGCCGCATCGCGCGGGTAAACGACTAGTATATATATATATATATATATATATATATATAGGGAGTCGCTAAAATGAAAACCACCTCCAGTTGTAAGAACCACTAGAACCATTCTCAACCAATCAGAATATGACAACCCAAAGGGTATTTTGGTCATTTAACCCAAATGTCAAATCCCTTCTCTCTCTTCATTTAAATCACTGAATTTTTAATTACATCTCTCATCTCTCCTCTCTCCTCTCTCATTTAAATCTCATATCTCTGTCTCTTTCTGAGTAAATTTTGAAATCCTCTCATCTGGATCTCAACTAAACAAGATAGAGAGCATATTGTAAACCCTAGCCCCCCAACTAAACAAAACACACACATAACTTGCATTTTATCGAAAGAAAGATAGAGAGCCCAAGGAGAGAGAGAGTCGAGATGCAGGCTGGTGGTTTCTGGCCACCTGGTTACGAAGGTGCCGCATCAGCGGCTTATGGCGGCGGTGATAGGGACGTGGAGCAGTGGTGGTGAGGCTTTGATGGCGGCAGTAGTTCAGGTACGTTGGTGTTGATGTCACCGACGACCAACGCCGTTCACGGCGGCGGAGTTGTGGTGGTGGTGGGTTTCAAGTCGGCGATGGGCGGTGTTGTGGTGGTGGTGGGTTTTGACGGCGAAGGTGGTGAGGGTTTGAGCAATGACGTGATTTGTGTTTGGGTTTTGCGTGAGCTGATGTCGCCGGTAACCCCTCAGATCAAGACTCGGTTTTCCTTTTTTTCTTCATGGGTTTTGTGGTGGTGGTGAGGGTTTAAGCAATGACGTTGATGGTGAAGATGGCAGCCGGCCGGTGCCGGAGCTGCACCGGCGACGACTGCAGTAGAGGTGAGTGTGTTTGGTTCAAGTTCGGCTTAGATTTGGTGCTCAGATTCTGATGTGGTTTGAGTTTTAATTCGGGTTAAGTTCGTGTTCACTTCAGATTTTGTCGGGTTTTCGGCTCGGTTTCGGGTCTCGGTCAAAGCTGGTCAGCCGCGGTTCGGGTGTGGTTCGACGGGTCAGATTGTGGTCCGTGACAATTTGGGTCAACTAGTCAAACCCAGTCAACTCGGTTCGATGTCGGGTCAACTCAGTCAACGGCAATCAAAGACTCGGTCAACGAACGTCAAAGTCAGTCAACTAGTCAAAGCCAGTCAACCACGGTCAAAACCAGACCCGGTAACAATTTAAACAATGCGAAACTCTTGTTTATATAGTTATAGATTTTTAGTTATACGCGACCCGAGCTCGAACCGACTGGATTAGAAATTTGTTATGTTTTGACTTTTCGACGAAAACTATATATATATTGATAATTGTGATTGGTTTATTGTTGTATTTTAAAAAAATAAATCGACACTTAGTTGTCGGGATTGTCCAAAAACAGAGCAAACTCTGCCCGATTTTCGAAAAATCCGTTATACGTAAACTTAAAACGTAAAACGTAAAAATTTTAATGTAAAACGTAAAAATATAAAATTTTTACGTAAAACGTTAACTTTTATATAAAAACTTTTTAACGTAAAACGTAAACTTAAAACGTAAAACGTAAACTTTTTAACGTAAAACATAAAACGTAAACGTTTTAACGTAAAACGTAAACTTTTTAACATAAAACGTAAAACGTAAAGCGTAAACTTTTTAACGTAAAACGTAAAATGTAAACTTTTTAACGTAAAACGTAAAACGAAAACTTTTATGTAAAAACTTTTTAACGTAAAACGTAAAAAAAAAAATTTATGTAACCTGTAGAACGTACAACGTAAAACGTAAACTTTAAACGTAAAATGTAAACTTCTATGTAAAACGTAAAACTTTTTTACGTCAATTGTAAAACGTAAACTTTTTTATGTAAATTGTAAAACGTAAAACGAAAAACCTTATTATGTAAAACATAAAACATTGTGTTATGTAAATCGTAAAACGTAAAACGTCAAAAAAGTTTTCGTAAAAAAAATTTAAAACCGTAAAAAAAAGTTTTCGTAAAAGAAAAAGTTTAAAACCGTAAAAAAGTTTAAAAACGCATGTGAAAGAAAGGGGGCGCAAAAACGACGCGCAAAAAAACGACGCGTGACAACGGGGCGTAAAAAATGCCTCTTAAAAACCGGTTGATAAAACAGCGCGTAAATAAGGGGCGTGAATACCGGGCGTAAAAACGGCGCGTAAAAACGGGACGTAAAAAACTGCGCGATATAAAACGGCGTGTAAAACCGGGCACAAAAAACAGCGCGTAAAAACACGGTCGCAAAAACGGCGTGAAAAAACGGGTCGTAAAAAAACGCACGTAAAAAACGGGGCGTAAAAAATGACGCGTAAAACGGGTCGTAAAAATGGCGCGTAAAACGGGCCGTATAAACGGCGCGTAAAAACGGGACATAAAAACGGGACGCTAAAACGGCGCGTAAAAACGAGACGTAAAAAATGGGGCGTAAAAACGGCTTGTAAAAACGTGACGTAAAAAATGGCACGGCAAAAAAACGGTGCGTAAAACCGGGCATAAAAAACGTCACTTAAAAACCAGGTCGCAAAAACGACGTGAAAAAACGGAACGTAAAACGGGTCGTGAAAAAACGCGCGTAAAAAACGGGTCGTAAAAAATCACGCGTAAAATTTTTTTATCAAAAAATCTGATTTCAAAATGTTGTTTAATAAAAAAAATCTGATTTAGAAAAAAAAAAAACAATTAATGCAATAGGACAAAAAATGTAATAAAAACAGGACAAAAAATGTAATAAAAAACAGTAAAATGAATAAGACAAAAAAAAATTACTTAAATACCCTTTTAGATTAAAATATTAAAGACATAATAAGACAAAAACAATTTAATATTACTTTTAATCTCATCCATCCATTTTGAAGATCTAATGGCCAGAAAGTTGTTCCCAATGTTCTTACAATTGGATGTGGTTTTCATTTTAGCGGTCCCCTATATATATATATAGACTTTGTAGCCAACTCTCACCCTATATATATATATATACAGAGAGAGAGTGAAAAAAATGTGAAAATATGATTTTGGGATGTGAGAATAGTGAAAGTCAACTTAAAAACTTATTTGTTTAAATAACTTCATCATCATCAATCAATTTCCTACATATACAAAAGCAAGTTAGGGGAATAGTGCCACGCAGCGCCAACCATTTAATTGTTTTATATTCGTTTTAAAATTACGGTTTCGTCCTTAATTTAAAATATATTTACGGTTTTGCCCTCAATTCAAAATAAAATTATGTTTTTGTCCCTCGCTCAAAATTACGATTTTGCCATCGGTTCAAAATTATGTTTTTATCCCCATATTACAATTATATTTTTGGCCCCAGTTCAAAATAAATTTTTGGTTTTGTCCCAAACTAAAACTGACGATTTTGCATTTTCGCCCCGTTTCAAAAGTTATGATTTCACCTTCAGTTTAAAATTATGTTATTGCCCGGTTAAAAAAAATATGCTTTTGCCCCCCAAATTCAAAATTACGATTTTGCCCTCAGTTCAAAATTTTTATTTTGCCCTAGATCAAATTAAAAATATAGTTTTGTCCCCAGCTTAAAATTACAATTTTGTCTTTAGTGCAAAGTTATATTACGATTTTGTCTCTGGTTTAAATTTATGGTATTGTCATCACTTTAACTTTTGGCAAATTACGATTTTACCCAAGTCAACAAATACAACTTTGCCCTCAGTTCAAATTACAGTATTGCTATCGTTTTAGTTTTTTTAGCAAAACTATAAAAGTGTTTTTTTAATTGGTTGAATGGATTTAATTTTTTTACCATGTCAAGGAGCTGCCTAACACTCGCTCATTAATCCTGACAAACTACAGTTTTGACCTGAGCTCAGAACTACGGTCTTGTCATCGTTTTAGTTTTTTCCTAATAAAACTATAATTGTGTTTTTTTAATTGATTGAGAATTATTCGGCCATCGCCCCGCAACGCGGGCGGGGTATCAACTAATTAAAATACATGTGTCAGTGTTACCTGGCTGGGTGTTATGTGGTTACTAGGTCACTATGTTGCTTGCTCAACGACTTCTACGTATCTTAAGGGATACCAGGCCTCAAGATGAATAACATGAGCTCTACATCACCATCCACAAGAGCGCATATTTGTTACACCTATTTTGAAAGTTTTGTCCCTTATCCCTTCCACCGGTAACCAACACTCCCCCATCAACTACCACAAACGACCTCATCACCTTCCTTGAATCCCACACCGGAAACTCCACAATATTCTTCTGCGAACTCTCTTCCAACCACAAAAATTGGAAGTCTAGACGATTCGATCGGGTCTAGTTCGAAGCCCAAATCCCAAACCATCTTATTATCCAAAAAATCAGTACTCTGTTTCAAGGGTTTTATCCTCTTACTCTCTCATACACTCGTTGGTTTAAAAATGAATTATATAAATTAGTTTAAAAGTGAAAACTTTAAATTTAGTTAAATTAACTAACTATGCGTACCTACTACTTTAATTAATCAATTCGAATTATTCAGAAGGAATTGCATCATGTCAAAGGTAAGGTGCAATATCTAGGAGGTATGATGGTGATGATTTCCTATGAGGAAAAGGACTCGGCAGCAACAACATTTCAGGCGCCCAAAAAGATTCTGGGGAGATTCTCTTCGATCAACGTTTGGGAGGGCCAGACTTTGGGTTATGAACGTCTTGCAGGGCTCAAGTTCCAGGGGTTACCTCTTCATTTGCTTACAAGTGAAGTTATAGCTAAGGTAGGTGAGGTGTTTGGGAAGGTTGTTCACAGACCATCTAGGTCGGAGGATGATTCGAACCTATCTTATGAGTACATTGGAGTGTTAACAGGCAATGTTAAGCGGATAGCAGAGGAGATTATACTTAAATGGCGTGACAAAAGTTTTCGGGTTTGGGTGTCGGAGGAGAGGGGGGACTTGTGACAACCCTCACCAAACCAGGTATCCGTACGAATTAATTAATATTTAATTAATGCTTAATTATTGTGCTTGCTTACAACTGTGGTTAAACTACTACTTGAATTCTGATACATACACATACATGCATCATACTTTATTGCTGTCACTCCATTATTTACACAGAACTATAGTGACAAACTTGATGCACAAAAGCACAGTAGCACAAAGAACGGATAACCCAGTAAACATGCTGACATAGCCAGCATCAGACAGGTACTGTCTCTAAGGCCAATATGAGCCGAGAATAGTTTACTACACTAGTAGGGAGTGTAGGGAGGTGAGGATTGTTAAACTGCGTCACTAGGTGATAGTTATAGTGACCGGGTGTGCCTAAAACATGCTCTAATTAAAAAATCCTGCACTTTAATACAAAAATTCAGCATTTAAGCTAACTAGTAAAGTGCAAAAACATGGGAAAATAATACTAGACACTTTCCAAAGTGTCGGGAATTCATTGTGTCACTAAAAATAATATTAACGACACTTTAAATGCTTATTTAGCACTTTAACGGATTAATATCCAACCGAACAACCGGACTTTACCCGGAACATAAAAATATTGTCAATGACATTGTTTTTCCTTTTCTGAGCCAGTTAGGGTCCCCGAATACCCTAACACCCGTTATATTTCATAATACACTAATACCTTATTTAAAGTTCCTAATTAACAAACTAAACACTTAACCATTTGGTTGGAAACAAACTATAACCCCCCCCCCCTATAACCGATCGGTTCCCCCTAGGGAACACACCACCCAACATTTGAATATTTTAATCACACTTGTCTAAAATCTAGATTACATAATATCTAGTGGTTAATTAGATTGGATGGACTATAAGTAACACCATTAGATAACACCATTTCATTCATTCAACACATCACAAAAATTTCACAACTCTCTCTCCCTATCATTACTCTCGGCCGTAAGCTCCCACATTCCCACCACCACTTTCAAGTTTCAATCTTGCCATTTTACATACTTACAAGAGTGCTAGAGTTCATACGAGGAGACCCGATGCTTACGGAATCGCAAGGACCTCACTACGTTGCTTTTATCCACCTAGTTTTCGCTTTGATTCTTCCCTAGCCTTGAGCTAGTTGTAAGTGATTCTAAACACTCTCTTGATCTTGTTTAAAGTGGTTAATAAGAAGCTTAACGGTTAAAATTCAAAAACATGCGAAAACAAAACTAAAAGTCTTGTAAGAATGATGGACAAGATGGTTAAACAGTAAATAATGGTGTAAAACTCATGAATCTTGTTTTGTTATGGTTATTTTATGTTGTTGGTTGCTAGTAGTGGAACGGATCGTCATCTAACCACGCTAGATAATGTTCATGGAACACGAACTAGCATTATGTTTAGTGTAAAAGTTACAAGATGACGAACCCTTTCATACATAAACATGAACTTGTGTAAAGATAGTTTTTCTTGTAAAATGGAGTTCTAAACTAGTAGATCTAAAGATCTACAAGGGGTATTTTCGAAGAACCAAGTAAAATATACAAGTCTTATTTTTAAAGCCGGATCTTTCATAAACTAAAAGCATTTTTGTGAACAAACAAGTGTGTAAACACTTGTGTGACAAAAGGATTTCACAAAGAAATATTTTCGTAATTTTTGACTAAGAAGTTGTAAAGTTACATGTTCTTTGAAAATAAAGTATTCAAGAAACCGATTTTATTTTTAAAGATAGAAAGAACTACTAAAAATACTGGAAAGTTACTACATACTTTCGCACAACTTACAAGTTCATGTGTTTGCGATTTATGCTTATTTTGACTAGTTTGACGATTGAACATTGTATATTGATGATTGGAAAATTGTTGATTGAATTTTGAAAAGAAAATGATACGCTAGTAAGCGTGGCCACCTCCAGTTACAGAGGAAACTCTGGCGAAATTTTTCCAGAAAATAACACTTAGAATATTTTTGGTAACAAGTGTTTAGAAATATATTTTTGACTTTTTTCCAAACAAACTTCGCCATGACTTTTATTACAAAATTACCAAGTGTCGGAGGTGGATTTTCGTAAATGAAACTTGTTAAATATATATTGAGAATATATATTTTGTAGTAAAACGCTTGTGTGATTTTATGATTATTTTGTGAACTATATATTATTTTTAGAGTAAAAATAATATAACCTGGAAAATATCAAGAATTAACGACTCCAAAATATACCAACGCCTTCACAAATAAATGTCTAAGTTACACCGGTATTATTATTACCACTCGAACTGTAAAATGTAACTTACGTATTTTTCGGAAAATACACTTAAATGCGTATTTTGATAAAAGTATTATTTTGGAATAATATTTTTGGGAAAAATATGTATATTTTGGAGATGGAATATTGTAGACAAATGAATTAAAATATATTTTATTAAGTAAGACTTAATAATATATTTGTCGAATTACAAAAGCGCACATGTATTAAAACCCCCATCCTTGGGAAGGAATATAACTATTAAATAATTAAGAAGTGTAAATACGAAATAGTTGCCTAACTATTTCCCAAAAAGGTTAAACCTTAAGCCAAGGCATGGCCGTCCGTCTAATAGAAGTTAGTACGTGTAGGTCGTCACGCAGCAGGTTATTTTGGGACGGACTATTTCGAGACGCACTTCAGTGAGTTCATGTCCCCCTTTTCTCTTAACTGTTTTCAGTTTTTATACTTCGGGGGTGAAATACATGTTACTATGATTACGAATAATTTTACATGGTATAGTTAACGTAAGGAGGGTTACTACTTAGATCATGTGAGTGGGTAGGCGGGAACTGAAGGCCATCAATCCTCATTGTAGGACCGAGGGACATTAGCGGTAGATCTATCTGGGTGTAGCGAGCCCAGCCCCAGGCCCAACAGAACGGACCTCAGGGTGACTTTGTGCCCGACACATAAATCTGCTAGGTTTGAGTCTTCCTACTGCACTTCACACATATCAATGGCCTTGCAAACCATTGGTGATCTCTTTATTTCCTTATTTGCTACATACCAGGGATTTTATAATTACAAAGGTTTTACATACTCACTTTCACATGAACTCGCTCAACTTTATGTTGATTTTTCAACTTACATGTATTTCAGGGAATTAGGGATCTGGCGAAGTATGCTACGTTTACACGCTGCGTAAGAGTTATGAGGTCATCCACGTTTAGGGATTGTGACTTTTACCTGGACAAGTCGCAAGTCTTAAACGGTGTTTACTTTATGTTGGTGGTTATGTCGTATGAACAATGTTTTTATTTTGTTGGGTTGTAACTCGTTGCATGTGTCAACTTTAAACAATGTTGTCGTAATTTACTTTTCAAACTTAAATCAACGGATGATCTTCATGGTTTTAAATTCATATAGCTTTGATGTGATTAAGCTATGGTATTAAGAAGTCACACCAAATAAACCCACGCTTCCGCAAAGCCAGGGTGTGACAGCTTGGTATCAGAGCTTTGATCATAGCGAACTAGGATTCCTTCTCGAGTCTAGACTATGATTACTAGGGCTCTCACGAAAACATTTTTACATTGCATACATTACGTCCAGATCCCAGGTACAAAACATTTTTACAAACAAAAGTTGAGTATATTTTTGGTTGGTCGGGAGACCGGGGATTCAGCCGGGTGGCTGGGGAGATTCAGCCGGGTGGCTGGGGAGGTTCTGGTCGGGGGACCAGGGAGTCAGTCTGAGAGGTTGGGAGGATAGTCTAGTGGGACTAGGAGGTTCAGTCTGAGAGGCTGGGAGGATAGTCTAGTGGGACTAGGAGGTTCAGTCTGAGAGACTGGGAGGATAATCTAGTGGGACTAGGAGGTTCAGTCTGAGAGGCTGGGAGGATAGACTAGTGGGACTAGGAGAATTACTTGATTGCTTATTGGTGACTAACATGTTTATTTGATTATATGATTGATTGTTTGTGCATGTGTGTGTTTGTGTTACAGACGTCATGCCTTCATCAGGTACTGGGGAGTCGGACACTACAGATCCCATGGCCATAGTATCAGACGACATAGTTTCATCGGAGCACGAGGTGTACACTTCCGATACTACCAGCACAGATGATGACGACTTTCAGCCCTTTGCGCTGCCTGATGTCGTAGCAGAGCCTGCTGATGGCCATCTTGTTGGGGATTTGCCACTCGTGGTGATCCCTGCTCCTGTGCCCCTTGCTTCTTATCCCATTGTTGATATGCCCCTCGACGTTGTCTCTGACGATGATGTCGATTTATTTGAGGAGGACCCACTTGAGGATGACCTTGAGGGCGAGGCCCATATTGCTGCCGGTGATATCCTACTTCTTGCTGATGCTCCTGCTGAGGAGGCTCCTGCTCATTCACCTGCTCCAGACTCCTTTGAGTCTGTGGCATCCGTACCTTCGCACACACAGGGAGTGCAGCACCACTCACACGACGCCGACCCGGACATGGCGTCATCCGCTGCACCTGCTCCTGCGCACAGCTTTGAGTTCGATCATGATGTTGATGATGATTCAAATCCTATTTTTCCACCTGGCTTTGATCCAGACCAGGACATTGAGTTCGTACACTTAGACCAGCACTTGGAGGATCCTGTAGCCCCTGTCGACCCTATGTTTGTTGATCCAGCTGATTTTGAGACGGAGTTTGTTGATCCGGAGCCGGCTGTGGCCCCTGAGCCAGGCGTTGCTCCTGACCCCGCATTGGAGCATGACCCTGTTCATGCCGATGCACCTGCTGTTGCTCCTTTGGTTGATGATCATCCTGTTGCTATTCCACCGTTGGTGGATGATCATGTTGCTGACGCTCCTGTTGATGCTCCACTGTTGTTAGAGGATCCTGTTGTTGCACCACTTCCTGATCCAGTGCCGGTGATGTTCGACCGTGCACCCTTTGCGACCTACATTGATCCACGATACGCTCACACCCACAATGGGTGGATAGATGATGACGATGATTACCCACCTTTCGTGATACCAGTTACACCACCTGTAGCCCCCGTTTCAGCCCCTGTTTCAGCTCCCCTTGATGTTCCTTTGATTCCCCCACACACCACAGATACTCACCGCACAGATCTCCCGATCACTTATCTCCACGACATTCCTCTACCACGTCCTGGGGAGGGTTTGTCACGTCATCCGTTTGGTCATACACCTTTTGTGTCAGGAGGAGATCAGTTTGTACCTCAGATTTCTCATCCCACTGTTGCACCATTTACTGTGTCATCCTTTGCTCCATCTAGTGAGGCATTCCTCTGGACTACGCCCCCCATTATGCCACCGACGGATCCGTATCACCCATACCACGTGGGGTATTCTACGGAGGATGTTCTCACATCTTTCATGATACAGCAGGAGGCGCTGACCCGTCGCGTACAGGAGCTGGAGAGAGCTCAGCGACTTCCGTGCCAGTGCCAGACTCCACCTGCCTTATCACACCCTCCTCGACCACTTTCATCTGATTATGCCGCTCGTTTTTGGACTCCCGAGCAGCAGATAGCATACTTATTGCGCGCTCATCGCGCTATGGAGGAGGACTGGCTTCATATGCGACGTTTACTCTTTTCTCATTTTCCCCCTCCTCCACCGCCATCAGCTTAGGCCTTTTTTATTCGACGCAGGTAGACTTTTGGTGAGGCGACCGCGATTGTGCAGACTACACAGCTTTTGGAGATCACATTTTTGATGATTGTGACTTTTGATGATTTGTATATTTCATGTTGTTGTCACTGACTAGATAGTTTGGACTAGGGCGATGTGGCCCTTAGTCACTGATGATGTATGATACAATTATGAACTTGTAAACCTTACATTGTGGTCTTGATTTATGACAGCGCAATCGCAGTATTCTCATTATATGTTGGGTTGATTATTGATTGTTTATGATTTATAACATGAGATGTTATGTGGTTGAATTATTTATAACATGAGATGTTGTGTATTGATATTGTTAAATACATACGTACACTTTACTTACTATGACCTGACCTACGTGAAACATATTTTAGAAGATGCCACCAAGACGCGAGATGCGTATGCCTACCAGCGAGGCATAACTCCAGCAAATCATTGATGCCGCCATTGCGCAGTATGCAGCCTCAAACGGAGGAACCAGCGGAAGCAACTCGAACAATAACGGCAATAACCCTCCACCACATGGTAATGTTAAGTCATTGAGACATACTACGATACATCTGTATATCTTTAGCACGTTTGCTAATACCATTTGTATATTCTGACGTATGTGCAGGGTGCACGTACAAGCAGTTCCTAGACTGCAAGCCTGTGAACTTTGATGGCACCGGAGGTGCTGTTGCTTTTGTACGATGGGCCGAAAAGACGGAGTCTGTTCTTCGAATGAGCAAGTGCGCTCCAGACCAACAAGTGACTTACATTTCTGGGCTATTCTTGGACGGAGCCCTATCCTGGTGGAACTTACAAGTGCAAACTCTTGGTGAAGCCGCTGCTTACGCATTGACCTGGGCTGAGTTAAAGGAGTTGATGAGAAAGAAGTATTGTTCTCATGCTGAGATACAAAGGTTAGAGACTGAGTTCTGGAATTTAAGAATGGATAGTCCCAAAATCGCAGAGTACGTCCAAAGATTTCATGATTTATCCCACGTTGTGCCATACATGGTCACACCAGAGTTCAAACGGATCGAGAGATTTATCTGGGGTTTAGCTCCACAGATCATGAGTATGGTCACTACTTCCAAGCCTGCGACTATCACAGAGGCCATAGATCTGAGCGTAGCTCTTACTGAGGAAGCCATCCGCCTGAACAAGTTTTCGAATGTTAAGCCAAAGAAGAAAGAGACTCACGTAGAGTCGTCTGGTGAGAATAAGAGGAAATTCTCGAACTTCAAGCAGGGAACTAGCAATGTTGACAAGAAAGGAGAATCAATCACACCGGTCCAAGCTGCAACTGGTGCCGGAAAGAAAGGAAATGGATATATGGGTACGCATCCCAAGTGTAACACCTGCCAGCGTCATCATTCTGGCCGGTGTGGGTCAAAGGTATGTGAAGCTTGTGGAAAAGTTGACCACCTGAAGGATAACTGCTGGGCTAGTGCAGGCAGGGGAGGCCAAGGAGGTTTTGGTTATAGAAACAATAACCGGGGTGGTAATGGGAACCGTCCGCAAGGAAACAATGGAGGAAACGGAAACAGTGGGAATTTTGCAAATCAAGCTGGGGACGCGAATCGAAATCAAAACAACAATCAAGCAGGGAACGGAGGAGGTAATGGGCAAAGACTTGGTTGCTTCAACTGTGGTGACATTGGGCACTTTAAGAGGGATTGCCCAAATTTGAACCAAGCACGGGACGAGTCTTTAACATTGGCGCAAGGGAAGCGCGCCAGGATCCGAACGTTGTTACCGGTACGTTCCCTATAAACCAACGCTTCGCATCCGTTTTGTTTGATACCGGTGCCGATTATAGCTTCGTGTCATTAGAATTTAAGAATATTCTTGGTTTGGCCACTAGTAAGTTAGACATTCCATATTCGATTGAATTGGCAAATGGGAAACTAGTTGAGACCAGTGAAGTTGTCCGAGGATGTGTGATTGAACTAGGAGGGCACGAGTTTACGCTAGACTTACTACCTGTCGAGTTGGGAAGCTTTGATGTGGTAGTGGAAATGGATTGGCTATCGAGTAACAAAGCCGAGATAGTTTGCCATGAGAAGACCATCCGCATCCCTGTGACGGATGAAGAAACGATCATAGTGCACGGAGAGAAGCATGATACGCCGCTGAGAATTATTAGCTGTCTAAAAGCTAGAAAGTGCTTGAAGAAGGGATGCGTTACATTCTTGGCACACATCGTGGACAAGAAAGCTGCTGAGCCGAAGATCGAAGACATTCCAGTCGTCAGAGAATATCCGGAAGTCTTTCCAGAAGACTTGCCAGGATTACCGCCTCAAAGGCAAGTCGAGTTCCACATTGACTTGGTTCCAGGTGCCGCGCCTGTAGCCAAGGCACCCTATAGACTTGCGCCATCAGAAATGCATGAGTTGTCGACACAACTCCAGGAGCTATTGGATAAAGGATTCATCCGACCAAGCTTCTCACCTTGGGGAGCTCCGGTTCTGTTTGTTAAAAAGAAGGACGGTAGTTTCCGTATGTGCATAGACTATCGTGAGCTTAATAAGTTGACTATCAAGAATAGATATCCTTTGCCGAGGATCGATGATCTATTTGACCAGTTGCAAGGCTCAAGCTATTATTCAAAGATCGATCTTCGATCCGGATACCATCAACTTAGGATACAAGAGGAAAGTATTCCGAAGATAGCCTTTAGGACTCGTTACGGACACTACGAGTTCCTAGTTATGCCGTTTGGGTTGACAAACGCACCTGCAGTTTTCATGGACCTAATGAACCGAGTCTGTAAGCCATACTTGGATAAGTTTGTGATCGTATTTATAGACGATATCTTGATTTATTCAAAGACGAAAGAAGAGCACGTACAGCACTTAAGAGCTATTCTAGAGCTACTCAAGAAGGAAAAATTATACGCCAAGTTCTCGAAGTGCGAGTTCTGGTTGTGTAAAGTCCAATTCCTTGGACACGTGGTTAATGGAAATGGAATCCATGTGGATCCAACAAAGATCGAGGCGATCAAGAGTTGGGAGACTGCAAAGACGCCGACCGAGATTCGACGGTTCTTAGGTTTGGCTGGCTACTATCGAAGGTTCATTGAGGATTTTTCTAAAATCGCTCAACCTCTGACCGCGCTCACACAGAAGGATAAAAAGTTTGATTGGGGAATCAAACAGGAAGAAGCATTCCAGTTACTGAAAGACAAGCTTTGCAATGCGCCGATTTTATCGCCGCCAGAAGGAACTGATGATTTCGTGGTATATTGTGACGCTTCACGTCAAGGTTTGGGTTGCGTGCTGATGCAACGCCAGAAAGTTATAGCTTATGCTTCACGCCAATTGAAAGTTCATGAAAAGAGCTATACCACGCATGATTTGGAGCAAGGTGCAGTGGTATTTGCACTGAAAATTTGGAGACATTATTTGTATGGAACAAAGTGTACAATCTTCACTGATCACTAGAGCTTACAGCACATATTCGATCAGAAAGAACTAAACATGAGACAAAGACGTTGGGTCGAACTGTTGAATGATTATGATTGCGAAATTAAGTATCATCCAGGGAAAGCGAATGTGGTCGTTGATGCCCTAAGTCGAAAAGAAAGAATCAAGCCCATAAGGGTTAGGGCTTTAGAGATGATTATCCAGACGGATCTTTCCCTGTACATTCGTGCCGCGCAGACAGAGGCTCTGAAGGAAAGAAACATCGAAGAGGAATATCTCCGTGGGATGGAGAAGCAATTAATGCCAAACGAGGAAGGAACGTTATGTTTCATGAAACGGATTTGGGTTCCTCTGTTTGGTGGTTTGAGAAAAGTTCTTTTTGATGAAGCCCACAAATCACGGTACTCTATCCACCCAGGAGCGGATAAGATGTACCAGGATCTTAAGGATTATTATTGGTGGCCTAGGATGAAAGGCGATGTTGCTGTTTATGTTAGCAAATGCTTAACATGCTCCAAGGTGAAAGCTGAATACCAGAAGCCTTCAGGACTTCTACAGCAACCTGAGATTCCCAAGTGGAAATGGGAACATATTTCAATGGACTTCATAACTAAGTTGCCAAAGACGCCCAGAGGTCATGACACTATTTGGGTAATAGTTGACCGTCTGACAAAGTCCGCACATTTCTTGCCGATCAAAGAGAAGGATAACACGAGTAAACTTGCGGAGATATACATGCGAGAGATTGTTGCACGTCATGGAGTGCCTCTCTCGATCATCTCTGATAGAGATGGACGCTTCATATCAAGGATTTGGCAATCCTTCCAAGAAGCTTTCGGCTCACAGTTGAATCTAAGCACTGCATTTCATCCGCAAACTGATGGCCAAAGTGAAAGAACTATACAGACATTGGAGGATATGCTGAGAGCATGTGTAATGGATCTAGGTGGTAGCTGGGATAATCATTTACCATTGGTCGAGTTTTCATACAATAATAGCTACCACACAAGCATTGGAGCCGCGCCATTTGAAGCTCTGTACGGACGCAAGTGTCGATCACCACTATGCTGGGCTGATGCAGGTAATAGACAGCTTGTTGGTCCCGAAATAGTCCAAGAGACGACAGACAAGATTTCGCAGATTCGAAAACGCATCGAAGCGGCTCGCGACAGACAGAAAGCCTATGCAGACCCAAAGCGGAAACCTTTGGAATTTCAAGTTGGGGATATGGTTTTATTAAAGGTTTCACCCTGGAAGGGTTTGGCACGCTTCGGAAAGAGTGGGAAGTTGAATCCGCGTTACATTGGCCCGTTCAAGATACTGCAAAGGATTGGGCTTGTAGCCTACAAGTTGGACCTACCTGCTGAACTCATTGGTGTTCACGATACATTCCATGTATCAAATTTGAGAAAGAGTCCGACACAAGAAATAGTGATCATTCCTGCTGACGAAGTTCATATCGATGACACTCTCCACTTTACCGAAGAACCCGTCGAGGTTATGGATTGGAAAGTTAACAAAACTCGCAGGAGCAGTGTCAAACTCGTCAAAGTTCGATGGAATGCAAGATATGGGCCTGAATTCACGTGGGAACGTGAGGATCGTATGAAAGAGAAATACCCCCATATGAAAGAGCTTAAATTTCGGGACGAAATTTATTTAACGGGGGGATAATGTGACAACCCTCACCAAACCAGGTATCCGTACGAATTAATTAATATTTAATTAATGCTTAATTACTGTGCTTGCTTACAACTATGGTTAAACTGCTACTTGAATTCTGATACATACACATACATGCATCATACTTTATTGCTGTCACTCCATTATTTACACAGAACTATAGTGACAAACTTGATGCACAAAAGCACAGTAGCACAAAGAACGGATAACCCAGTAAACATGCTGACATAGCCAGCATCAGACAGGTACTGTCTCTAAGGCCAATATGAGCCGGGAATAGTTTACTACACTAGTAGGGAGTGTAGGGAGGTGAGGATTGTTAAACTGCGTCACTAGGTGATAGTTATAGTGATCGGGTGTGCCTAAAACATGCTCTAATTACAAAATCCTGCACTTTAATACAAAAATTCAGCATTTAAGCTAACTAGTAAAGTGTAAAAACATGGGAAAATAATACTAGACACTTTCCAAAGTGTCGGGAATTCATTATGTCACTAAAAATAATATTAACGACACTTTAAATGCTTATTTAGCACTTTAACGGATTAATATCCAACCGAACAACCGGACTTTACCCGGAACATAAAAATATTGTCAATGACATTGTTTTTCCTTTTCTGAGCCAGTTAGGGTCCCCGAATACCCTAACACCCGTTATATTTCATAACACACTAATACCTTATTTAAAGTTCCTAATTAACAAACTAAACACTTAACCATTTGGTTGGAAACAAACTATAACCCCCCCCCCCCTTATAACCGATCGGTTCCCCCTAGGGAACACACCACCCAACATTTGAATATTTTAATCACACTTGTCTAACATCTAGATTACATAATATCTAGTGGTTAATTAGATTGGATGGACTATAAGTAACACCATTAGATAACACCATTTCATTCATTCAACACATCACAAAAATTTCACAACTCTCTCTCCCTCTCATTACTCTCGGCCGCAAGCTCCCACACACCCACCACCACTTTCAAGTTTCAATCTTGCCATTTTACATACTTACAAGAGTGCTAGAGTTCATACGAGGATACCCGGTGCTTACGGAATCGCAAGGACCTCACTACGTTGCTTTTATCCACCTAGTTTTCGCTTTGATTCTTCCCTAGCCTTGAGCTAGTTGTAAGTGATTCTAAACACTCTCTTGATCTTGTTTAAAGTGGTTAATAAGAAGCTTAACGGTTAAAATTCAAAAACATGCGAAAACAAAACTAAAAGTCTTGTAAGAATGATGGACAAGATGGTTAAAGAGTAAATAATGGTGTAAAACTCATGAATCTTGTTTTGTTATGGTTATTTTATGTTGTTGGTTGCTAGTAGTGGAACGGATCGTCATCTAACCACGCTAGATAATGTTCATGGAACACGAACTAGCATTATGTTTAGTGTAAAAGTTACAAGATGACGAACCCTTTCATACATAAACATGAACTTGTGTAAAGATAGTTTTTCTTGTAAAATGGAGTTCTAAACTAGTAGATCTAAAGATCTACAAGGGGTATTTTCGAAGAACCAAGTAAAATATACAAGTCTTATTTTTAAAGCCGGATCTTTCATAAACTAAAAGCATTTTTGTGAACAAACAAGTGTGTAAACACTTGTGTGACAAAGGGATTTCACAAAGAAATATTTTCGTAATTTTTGACTAAGAAGTTGTAAAGTTACATGTTCTTTGAAAATAAAGTATTCAAGAAACCGATTTTATTTTTAAAGATAGAAAGAACTACTAAAAATACTGGAAAGTTACTACACACTTTCGCACAACTTACAAGTTCATGTGTTTGCGATTTATGCTTATTTTGACTAGTTTGACGATTGAACATTGTATATTGATGATTGGAAAATTGTTGATTGAATTTTGAAAAGAAAATGATACGCTAGTAAGCGTGGCCACCTCCAGTTACAGAGGAAACTCTGGTGAAATTTTTCCAGAAAATAACACTTAGAAAATTTTTGGTAACAAGTGTTTAGAAATATATTTTTGACCTGTTTTCCAAACAAACTTCGCCATGACTTTTATTACAATATTACCAAGTGTCGGAGGTGGATTTTCGTAAATGAAACTTGTTAAATATATATTGAGAATATATATTTTGTAGTAAAACGCTTGTGGTATTTTATGATTATTTTGTGAACTATATATTATTTTTAGAGTAAAAATAATATAACCAGGAAAATATCAAGAATTAACGACTCCAAAATATACCAACGCCTTCCCAAATAAATGTCTAAGTTACACCGGTATTATTATTACCACTCGAACTGTAAAATGTAACTTACGTATTTTTTGGAAAATACTCTTAAATGCGTATTTTGATAAAAGTATTATTTTGGAAATTGTAAGGTATAAAATATAATATTTTTGGGAAAAATATGTATATTTTGGAGATGGAATATTGTAGACAAATGCATTAAAATATATTTTATTATGTAAGACTTAATAATATATTTGTGGAATTACAAAAGCGCACATGTATTAAAACCCCCATCCTTGGGAAGGAATATAACTATTAAATAATTAAGAAGTGTAAATACGAAATAGTTGCCTAACTATTTCCCAAAAACGTTAAACCTTAAGCCAAGGCACGGCCGTCCGTCTAATAGAAGTTAGTACGTGTAGGTCGTCACGCAGCAGGTTATTTTGGGACGGACTATTTCGAGACGCACTTCAGTGAGTTCATGTCACCCTTTTCTCTTAACTGTTTTCAGTTTTTATACTTCGGGGGTGAAATACATGTTACTATGATTACGAATACTTTTACATGGTATGGTTAGCGTAAGGAGGGTTACTACTTAGATCATGTGAGTGGGTAGGCGGGAACTGAAGGCCATCAATCCTCATTGTAGGACCGAGGGACATTAGCGGTAGATCTATCTGGGTGTAGCGAGCCCAGCCCCAGGCCCAACAGAACGGACCTCGGGGTGACTTTGTGCCCGACGCATAAATCTGCTAGGTTTGAGTCTTCCTACTACACTTCACACATATCAATGGCCTTGTAAACCATTGGTGATCTCTTTATTTCCTTATTTGCTACATACCAGGGATTTTATACTTACAAAGGTTTTACATACTCACTTTCACATGAACTCGCTCAACTTTATGTTGATTTTTCGACTTACATGTATTTCAGGGAATTAGGGATCTGGCGAAGTATGCTACGTTTTCACGCTGCGTAAGAGTTATGAGGTCATCCACGTTTAGGGATTGTGACTTTTACCTGGACGAGTCGCAAGTCTTAAAAGGTGTTTATTTTATGTTGGTGGTTATGTCGTATGAACAATGTTTTTATTTTGTTGGGTTGTAACTCGTTGCATGTGTCAACTTTAAACAATGTTGTCGTAATTTACTTTTCAAACTTAAATCAACGGATGATCTTCATGGTTTTAAATTCATATAGCTTTGATGTGATTAAGCTATGGTATTAAGAAGTCACACCAAATAAACCCACGCTTCCGCAAAGCCAGGGTGTGACAGGACTGGGTCCAGGAATTTTTTGAGGACGTGTCGGAGAAGGTTGACGGTGAGGGAATGGATGTTGATAGTTGTGAAGTGGAGGCTGAGTGTAGAAACACAGGTGGCGAAGGTGATGATCCGGAGGACGGTGCCGAAGCTGACGTGGCCGGCCAGAAGGGTAACGGTTCAGTTAGTCTGGAAACGGAAGGTTCTTTAATGCAGAATATTGACCCTTCCGTAATTGTTGGGAATTTAAAGGAAAGTATTAATGAGGAGGTTTTTATTTCTGGAGACAAATTTGATTTTAATAAAGTGGATGTTCGTGAGGTTCTAGAAGTCTCAATTTGCAATGTGAACAAACGTAAAAAGAAACAGGCTTGCTCAGGTGGGGGCCAGCCCAGCCCAAGCTACTCTAGTAGCTTAGAAAAGAATAAATTAGGGAAAAACCCCAAAGGTGATAACCCTTTTGGACTAGATGAACTTCTTGGGCTTAATGAGGAAGGTAAATGTTCTAACCCGGGTATTTGCTTCAAGACCCCTTGCCATCTGACAACACGTGGGTGTCCAGCTAAAGATAAGGAGGAGCTTTCAGTGGGGATTCAAATTCAAGAGGTTTATGATGGTGGAGCTCAGGGGACTTCCGATAACCTCATTGAGGAGCATGCTTTGGGAACAGAGGAAGAGGAGGGTCAGTCTTCGGTCAGAAAGGGGTTTCCTTTATCCTCGGGTAACGATGATGTTAATGCAGAGAGTGCCATTGAGGCAGAGATAGAAGCGACAATTGCAGTGGGTGTTAAGCTAGGTGCTCAAGTTGAGGTCTGTGAAGATTTCATCAAGGATAATATTGCTAAGGAGGGTGTACAAGCAGGTTTGGAATGAATATTTTATCTTTAAACATTAAAGGTGTTGGGGTTGTTGGGAAAAATAATTGGGTTAGAAAGTTAAAGGAGGAAAATGGTGTGTCTGTTATTGCGTTGCGGGAGACTTTGTGTAGTGATGTTAATAATTTTAAACCTGATCGATTTTGGGGTAGAAAGAATTTTGAGTGGGAAGGTGTGGACTCATTAGGCAGATCTGGGGGTTTATTGATGTTATGGGACCCTAATGTGTTTTTGAAAGATGGCTCTGTTAAGGATCAGAATTTCATGCTTGTGTTTGGCTGCCTTAAAGAAGATGGCACTAAGTTAAATTTTCTTAATATTTATGCGCCTCAAAAAATGGTGGATAAACGTATTCTTTGGAGTCGTTTACTATCTGTTATGAGGGGCAGGGAAGGCCTTTGGTGCCTTTGTGGTGACTTTAATGCTGTTCGAAATGAAGATGAGAGAAGAAATTCGAAGTTCAATCAGTCTAGTGCCGGATTTTAATTCTTTTATTGATGAAGCTTGTCTCAGTGAGTATGGGATGAAGGGTAAAAGATTCACTTTTTTGACGGGCTCGGGGAATAAATGTAAAATGAGTAAACTGGATAAATCTCTTGTGTGTGGAGATTTTTTTAACAGGTGGCCTGAGGCGTGTTGTCGAGCACTTCCTAGGAACCTTTCGGATCACTGTCCGATTCTTTTGTCTCTGGTTAATAAAAATTTTGGTGCGAGACCATTTCGGTGGTTCAATTCTTGGCTGGATAGGGACGGATGTGAGGAGATGCTGGGGAATGCTTTGGATCGTTATCAGTCAGTGGGTCCTCGTGATGTTGCTTTATCTAACAAATTTCAGTTTCTCAGGAATTTAGTTCAGAATTGGAAGGTTAGACAGGATGCCACTGAAGGAGAAGAGTTAAGCACGCTGAAGGTGGAGTTAGAGAGGCTTGAAGCTACTATGGAACACAGAGATCTAGTTGAGGAAGAGGAATGGGTCTGGGCTGAGTGTAAAAAAGGGTTGGGAGAGTTGGAACTACATAGATTGAAAGACTTGAAACAGCGGTCTCGTGTTCGTTGGGCTATGCATGGGGATGACAACACAACTTATTTTCATGGTGTGATTAATGGTAGGAAGACTGTTAATGCTATTCAGGGGATTTTGGTGGATGGTGTTTGGGTTTCTAAGCCTAGCTAAGTTAAACGGGAGATTCTCAAGTTCTTCAGGGAGCATTTCTCATAAGCCCTTCGTGTTAGACCTACTCTTCGTTGTGATAACATTAAGAAGGTTCCTTTGGAGCTTGTAGACGAGCTTATTCAGCCTTTCTTTAAGGAGGAAATAAAGGAGGCTGTAGGATCGTTTTAAGACCCGAACGAGTAAATCAGAAGAGTTTTACTCAGAATGAAAGGCGGAAACAGACATTCTGAGGTCAATTCAGCAAGATATACACTTTAAATGTCGATTTGATTGATATAATGACGTTATATAGTGAGACGACACTTCGGCAGCACTTCGTTGCACAAACCGAAAAGAATGATACAGATTTCGCTTAGACACACCTATATATAGAGGTCTTGATTTCGCTTGAGAGTGGCTCAAGCCATTTCAAGCGAAATAGCTATTGTTGATTTCGCTTGAAATTACTCATGTCACTTTCAAGCGAAATCTCTTCCTTCAAGCAAAATCACATCTATCAAACCCTAAAATCTCATATTTTCTCGTATGACGCACCCTGATCTATCATTCTAAGTACAAGACTCGATATAAGACGAAGTCGACAGACGCATGCACCAACAGACTCCCCCTCGAATGTTGACGAGTCTTCAGTGTCGAGTCTTTGCATCTTCAGTCTTTATCAATCCTCTCGAACTCTCTGAAGTATTTGACACTGTAAAGCATACTCAATCTCTATCTTCTTTTGATCTTCAGGATCTCTAGCTCTTTCTTCAGCACCAACAGATTCCTCTCTCTCGGATACTAATAAACTCCAGAATCTGAGTCTGACTCTCAAGCTTTCTAATTCTCTTGATCAGATCTCTTGATTCCTTAAGTTCATCAGCATCAGCAGTTTCAGAATCATAACCTGACTCACACTATTCACAGTGTCCTCAGGAATCGGAACCTGGCTCTCTATCACTCAGAGTCCTTAGGTATCGAAACCTAGCTAAACCTGCACATTTTCTACCTTACAATAATTTTTCTGATGACCACTTGTGAATAAGATTTTCAAATCTGATTAACCATTTGTAAAGCAAATCTAAGAATGATTTAACATTTATAGACTCTGATGAACCACTTGCAAGAATGTCTTTTTCATTAAAAAAATTTTCTCATTTAAACACATACTCTCCCTCAGTATCTGCTCAACTCTCTCCCAAACCAGTTGTCGTCATGTTTAGCACTCGGAATTTTGAAAATCAGCTTTCCAACACTAGTTGTCGAAAATCTTTTTGATTTTTTCAAAATTTATGCTAAAACACACTAAAATCTTTTTGGATTTTTTATGTAAAAAGAAATGCAGTAAAGAAATATTTACAGACACTATTTTTGTGAGTTTGTGTAAGAGGATCATATCAGTTTTTTTAAGACAAATCACCAACACCGTTAAGCTTTAATCATTTTCAGTTCTAAATGATTCACGTAGATTGACGATATTGTTATCCACTTAAACTCAATCTAAAAACTTTCGAAATGCTTACTGATACGTTAAGATATATTAATATTGCACTAAGCTCTTATGGACCCCACGATCTCACCATATCCCCTCATCATGCAATACACTAACTCAAGTAATGCCTTTAAACTTTTATCAACTGTGATTTGTGTAAAAATAAAGCAGAATGTTTAAACATTAACAATCAGGTCGATACTTCCGTATACGCAGAGAAAGTCCAATGTTTAAACAAAATAAGAAATAAAAACAAGTTGAAATTGTTTAGGCTTTAACCACCAGGTCGATACTCCCGTATACGCAGAGGTGATCCAAAGGTTAAACGAAAACACCAAAGAAAATAAAGTAGAACGTTTAGGCACTAACATCCAGGTCGATACTCACGTATACGCAGAGGATATCCAATGCTTAAACAAAATAAAGAAATAAAACAAGTTGAAGTCTTTGCAAAATAAAGTGCACAATCACAACGACTTTTCAGCAAAGTTGTGAAAGTTCACAAACTTAACCAGTTTTATGTCTTTCGACAATCAGCGATTACTGAGTAGGTACACAATCAAGAAGGACAAAACTAAGTACTATGCTTTTGACCATGTTTCCCACTAGAACTAGGCTTTTTCATTTAGGTTTGTATCATTATCGCAAATCTACTAGTCTAGCTGAGTCTATCGTCACATCTTTAGTGAGACCGTTTATCACATTTTATCTTTCCATTTCTTTAGCATGTCGTGATAGTCCACTGATGTACTATCATTTCCTCTTTTATACAACAAAACTCATTTTTAGATTTTATCATATTTTTGGCTTTTTCAAATTTTCAAATATTTTTGGATTTTCTGAAATTCTTACTCCCCCTAAAATGCACAAACATTTAAAAAGAAATTTGAAAACAAACTGTAGAAATAAAGTGACAACTGATATCAAATCACTTCAAATCGCCATTCACTTGGCATAAACAATCAAAACTCCCCCTCATAACAAACTATTTTCCCATTGATTTCAAAACACTCAAGTTTGTTTTAATCAAATGGTTTTTCCGGAAAATAAGTTTTGTTGATTGATTTTACCATTTGTAGGTTAGGGGTTTAGATTATCACGTTGTCTTTCAACCACTTGTATGTATGGTCCAATCAAGTTCAACTTAATGACCTTGATTAACCACTTGTAGGAAAAACAAGTACAACTTAATGTCCTTGATTTAACACTTTCAAGTAAAAACCTTTTTCAACCACATGGCATACCAATCAATACCACTTGTAAATTACCATATATAGGTTGAATTCTTAAAATGCCGATTCCTACTCCTCACTTACCAACCTGGGAGTTCCGGCAAGTCATACTAATGACCAAATTTCAATTTTTCAAAACCATATGAAAGATGCCGATTCATGCTCCACGATTACCAACTTGGGAGCTCCGGCAAGTCCACAGACTTACTGTTCGTAATATGTACCATCCCAGTCACAAACCAGGGATGGTTCAACTTTATCCTTCTTCGTCTTCTTCTCATAAAACTCCTTAACTCCCTTTGCCTTCCTGTCAACCATTTTTCCAAACATGTTATGGACTTTGGAATTGAAGGCTTTCTCAATATCAAACTCTTTCTTTTCTGAAAAAAAAAATTGATTTGATATCTCAACGTTACCAATTTTCTTTTTAAAATATTCAGCCCGAAGTGGTGGAAAATTCACATCATCCACAATCGGCACTGATTTTTCACCTTTTACCTCAACCTGTGGCTCCTCTTATTTTGTGGAATCAGATTCATCGCCAGAAGATAGCTCCTCTGATTTTGATGAATCAGAATCATTGCTAGAAATATCAACCGATTTCTTAACAACCCATTTTTGGTTGTCAAGATTTCCCTTCTTCTTGTAAAACATGTTTGAACTTTCACCAATCTCAAAAATTGAATTTTTGAAAAGTTTTGATCTATCAATTGGTGGTTCAAACTCAACCTTTTTATCTTTCAGATTACAAGAAACTCCCTGTTTTAATTTTATTGCCTTTGAACAGTCTTTGGAAATATGTCCAACAATGTTGCATTGGAAACAGGTTCTTGTTTCTTTCATCTGACCAGCATTCTTCAACTCTTCTTACTTCTTCACAAGGAATTCTTTGTTCGACTGGTTTCTGAACAGATTTTCTTTCTCTTCTTCGGTAGACGTACCTGAAACAAATATCATTTTCGATTTAAAATCTCGAACATATTTTTCATTTTTCTGTTTTTCTGATGGAATAAATCCAAGACCTTTCTTTTTGAAATTACCATTATGGTTTGGTTTCTTTCGATAACCAGAACCAGAACTGTAACCCTTTTTCTTGTTTTCTCTTTGTTGAACTCTTGAGGTGTATTTTTTAGGTTTATCATTAAGATTTACATCTTTTATTTCAGAAATATTAATTTCTGTTAGTTTGAAAACCTTTTTGATCATGTCAGGTTTAACACCTCTTATTGGAAATTCCTCATCAAAATATAATTTGTCAGAATTATTCAAAGTATATGCAACTTTAAACATTTCGTCATCCAAATTAGATTTTGATAACAAGAATTCTTTATTGTAAACCCTTTTAACCGAAGATTTTGAATTGTTCACTGTTGAACTTGAACTTTCAGACCCAAACTTTGACTCTTACTCCGACTTTGACTCTGAGTTTAACTCCAACTTTGACTCGTAAGTTTCATCTTTATCCAACACCTGATCGACCACTTTCTTTATTAACTCAGACTCATGATCAGTGTCAGATGATGTAAACGTGACATCAATATTTTCTGGCAAATTAACTGAAGACTCTGACTCCCACTGTAAATTTGTTGCCTTTTCGACTCTTTCTGAATTTAGATTTCTCGGAGAATATCCATTTTCAAGCGGGGGTGGACACTTGTTGTAACCGAAACCTTGTTTCTTACCAGATGTCTTTTCTTTAGTATCCTTCTTCTTTTCTTTCTTCACAGGAGTCTTTTCTTCAGAAACTTTCTTTTCTTCAGTTAACTCATCATCTACAAATGCCTTCATGCCCTCAACTGTTGGATAAATCCTGTCAATGACATAAGAAGTACATGAGTAACTTTTCAACAAACGATTAACTCTTTCAGTTTCAATTCTTTGTGTTTCAAGTTTCTGTTCTAGCACAGCACACTTCTCGATATAGTTGTTCACAACTTTTTGCTTTATCATGAAAGCACCCTGAAGTGTCTTCATTACCGTTGCCTGTTCTTCACTTGTTTGATTGTATTGATTCATAGCTTTGTTCAGGACATCATAAGATTCCTTCAAACTATTCAAGTTATAAATCAATGTGTTGTTTTGCTTCTTTATAGCTTCACAAGTGTCACATTTCACAGGAATCTTTTTAGCGTCAACTTCTTCATCAACTTTGAACTTTGGAATATCTTTCTTTTTCTTTATCACTGGAACAGTTTCTTCATCACTACTACTTGGCGTTTTTACCTTTTTCTTTTTCTTTTTAACTTTTTCATCTTCACTATCACTTTCAGCCATCATTTTCAAATGATCTGCCATTTTCCTAGACCAATACTCACGATCATCATCACTATCTTCTTCAACTCGAGCAACATACGCTTTGTGATTTGAATCTTTGTTTGGATCATAATCATCCCAATTGAAATTTGCCCAGCTAAAACCTTCAGGCAATTTTTCATCGTCTTGATTTATCAGGCATGCTTTGTTATCAGCTGAGATATATTTGTCCCAACTGAAACCTTCCGTTGGCTTTTGATCATCCTGATTCACCATACAAGCTCTCTTTGAAGATTCTTCAATCACTTTCCTTCCATGAGCCACTTGAGGTTCTTGTTGTTGTTGAGCAACTTGATGATAGATCGCCTTCCTGTAGTAATCATTGTTATTGTTGAACGGATTTTGAGCTCCACTTGCTTCGCGGTTTTTGCACTCCCTCTTGAAGTGTCCTTTTTCCCTGCAACGAAAACAAGTAACTTTAGATTTATCAAAACCTAAAGTAGAAACATTAGCTTCACGTAGATCATCTCTTCCTGTGATCTGCTTAAATTTCTCAGCTCGTCTCAACACACTTGCCAAACACCATTTTATACCTTCTCATTGGTAAAATTCTTAAGGGTTCCATTAAGAGGTAGCCTCGTCATTAAGAGGCAACCAAACAACCCCTAAATGATCCCAAGTCCAGTGGGAGAATAAATCCAAAAGAATGGCTAGTTGAACCACTGGTATAAGAGAATAAAACGATTTATCATTCATATTCTTTTTTAACGGAAAATTTGGATCACTAACGGACCACTGGAGTATCATTGTGCCATCAGTTGAACCACCCGACCATATCCATCTTGAAGAAACACCAGATAAATGACCGGAATCAAATTATCTAGAGGGTTAGGTTCTACATAAAAGGGGGTGGTTCTCACTCGTTTGATTTGAAGGGATCGATCTTCTTCTCCGGTGAACACTGCAAAACAGAACACCGTTAGCCTCGTCACGGGGAAAATGGAGGTTTTCTCCATGACCCGACTCCGGCGTGAGATTAAGTATGTGTTTATGAAGAAGAAGAAGAAGAAGAAGAAGTATTGGTGAAGTGAATGTAACTTGAAGTTCATACCTGAATTACTCTTATATTTATAGCCGGGAGTTTGGGTGGGAAAACTCGTTGATGAAATATTAACGGAAGATGCTAACCCCGTAAGCGGTTACTTTTCCTTCCGTTAATCTTCTTAATCTGACGTGAGTGCACACGGATCGCTATTCAGATCCACGGCTGGGGAATTGCCACGTGGAAAGTGGGCAAGTGGAGGTTTTCCTCCAATTCCATGCCATCATCGTGATTTCAGGGAGGCCTGAGATGATGACACGTGTCCCAGACGGTTATAACCGTCTGGTGGTGCACGATTGAGCTTTCTAGAAGGTTATTGCCATAATCCGGTGTGACCCTTTATCGTGTGGCACCAGTTGGATAAATAATATCCAAGTCTGGGTATATTTAAGCGGAAGTGTTAAAGTATGATTCTTATCCTTTATTTGTTATGTAGGAAGGCGCAAGGATTTATTATCTTCCTTTTGGCGCGCGGGTGTTACTTGCTGTCTTTCTCCTAAGCTCTCTCTGTGGGACCAGTTGCGCGGCCGCGCAAGGCTAAAAGGGGGCTAAGAGATGAGGTTGTGGTATGGTTCCGAGTACTTGATATGAGGTTTTCGGGACCTTACCCCTTCAAGTCCCCCCAGTCTAGTGTTGCTCTTATGCAAATAAGTGGAGCACCAGACTATATGAGAGAAATGCTTTTGCCGCGAAAGTAGGGAATCTTCTATGAGAAGATTTACTTTGCTTACTATGGTGATTTTGAAAATTTTTGACTTTGGGTGAGAAAAGTACAGTAAGGACTGTGTGACAGGCTGTCACTGTCAGGTGCACATTACTGACCGTGCTTTACACGCGCGAGTGAACTCGCGTTTGTGTTGCTTCCCACTCGCCCCTGTCGCTTGGGTAACTGTGTTATCCCGAAAAAGGTGTTGCAGTTACCGAAGCTATTTATGGCGGTGGGTATATAAGTGTTTTGGATTTCCCGTTTCCAGTAATCATTACTTTTGTTGAAAAATCCTCATCTTTCCGTCTTCTTTCTCTGTTCTTTAGAGAGAATTGCAGTTTCTTCTTCCTATGTCAACCGGCGATCATCACGAAGACTCAGAAGAAATGTATGTCAAACTTCCACCATTAAAGTGGCCTAGGGCAACCTTTGATGGTTTGATTCGGAATCTCAGGTTCCCAGAAAACTGGGGTGCCCTCTACCCTGAAGAAGGTCAAACGGCGGCGGATGCTCCGGCCGGGTATGTGACCTTGTTTTGGGATTTCTTTAGTGCAGGCAACTTTTGTTTGCCTGTAACGAGATTCTTCCTTGAAATTCTTGAGTACTACAAATTCCACATCTCCCAGATGCATCCAATTGGTATGGTTAGGGTTCGGCATTTTGAATTCGTGTGTCGTACGATGCATATTGAACCGACAGTTCCTCGTTTTCGAGTTTTTCATCAAATGCACTGTACCCAAGGGTTCTATTCATTTGTTCAAAGGGTATCGACGAAAAGAAATTGCATAAGACTTGTATTATATTTACCGTTCATGAGACTTGTATTATATTTACCATAATGTTTTTGCGCTTACCAAAAGAAATTGCATGCGTTTTGTAAAAAACACAAGAATAATAGAAACTTTGCTGTTTATTTCGGGATAAGGCGCAGAGGCCGTTACAAAGTCTATTAAGATAAATACACGGGACTTAACTTACTTTATTTCCTGCTTAACTTGATAAACTGTAGAGTATGTTCTGTTCTTGTGAGGAGATCATAGAGTTACTTCTTAATTTTTTGCTTTCTTGCTCGGGCCTTCTTCGCCCCGGGTGATTTGTTTTATTTCCTTGCGCACATTTTGTAGTAGGTGAGTGAGCTCACCACTTTTAAGGGCCTTTTCTATCTAAGTGCGCAAGGAGATGCAATTGTTGGTGGTATGACCACTGTCCTTGTGGTAATCACAATACTGAGCTGGGTCCTGTCCGCGTTTGTTTTTCATGGGTGGTGGAGGCTTAAACTGATAATCCTCTGTGCTTAAAACTTCCGCGGGAGTTTTGGTTAAGGGAGTCCATTGTCTCTCCCTGTTCTATTGTTTGGCTTCTCTCTGCGCGGTAAGCTTATTGGTTGTGGCTCGAGCATCCTCGGATGAATAGTTCCCTGAGCCAGAATCACGCCATCCTTTCTTAAATTTCCTCCCGCCACTTGAGCCTAAATATGAGGGTCGATTATGCGGTGGTGGCGGCCTATTGGTGGTAAGATTCTTTTCTGTTTGCGCGTAAACCTTAGCCGCTGCCATCACTTTTTCCCAGTTCTTCGGGAGTCCTTCCGTCCCAGATAGGACTTTTATCATATCGTCGCACCTGGCTGCATATTTGAATTGGGCGCAAATCAGCTGCTCGTGGACGTCCCCGATCTCGAGTACCTCTTTGTTATAACGGGTGATGAAGTCTTCCAGACTTTCATCATCATGACGCCAGATGTTCATCACATCCGCTGTGTCGCGGATAGATCGCATTTGCTGGCTGAAATGAACCAGAAACTTCTCGCGCAAATCTTTCCATGACGTGATTTTCCCAATGGGCAAGTTATCAAACCAGATTCTTGCAGTGCCGGTATGAGTTTGTACGAAAAGATGGCACCATAATGGTACGGTCCAGCCTCCTACCAGTCCGGCGCTTGTGAAAATTCTCAAATGATCGTCAGGGTCTGTCAATCCGTTGAACTTGCCCACGTTAGACGGTAGCTTTGCTTTCTCTAGCGGAGCCAGATCAATTTCGGTTATAAATTTTTAATTCTCCGCCGCTTCTGCAGGACGATAAATCAGATCATAATTGTGCTCAGCCTCGGGATTGTAAACCTCACGGGGTCTACACTTGTTGTAATTCGGTTGTAACCGACTAAACACGCTGGCACTTTCACTTACACGGTACGTTGGATCATATTCACTGGTGTGGGTGCTCCGTTGAGAACCCAACCTAGTGTGAACTGATGGTCTCCGGTGAGGGTGTGACTCGTCTCGATGCTCTCTTCGACGACTTTCTAATTGAGTATACTCGTATCTTAGTGGAGATCTAGAATAAACCTCCGTGTCTTCGTGGGATAGGCCATCACGTTGAGAAGCATGAGCATGGGATCCTGGCATTCGTGATTGAGTTTGGGGAGCAGTTTGTGTACACAGCTGTGTGTATACTGCATTTAGTGCCCCCTGAGACCTGACGTACCAGGAGATTGGGGTTTCTTCTGGGGGGCAGAATTGAGTTTACAGGGATCTCTTGTTGTACCCCTGGGGTGATAGGTTCGTTCAGATGATTGGATTGCACCTCGTTGTCATCCGAGGCCTCTTCAGCAACCCCTTCAACCCGGGTATTGTTAACGAAATTCGGCCGAGGGCCGGTCTGCCGATGAGATGAAGTTTCTTCCATGTACAAATGGAATCAACTGGGTAAATCAAAAAATCGAGAGAAAACGGATAAAACAGAGAAATCGGTGGGCGCCAATGAAGAAACACTAGATAAATGACCGGAATCAAATTATCTAGAGGGTTAGGTTCTACATAAAAGGGGGTGGTTCTCTTTCATTTGATTTGAAGGGATCGATCTTCTTCTCCGGTGAACACTGCAAAACAGAACACCGTTAGCCTCGTCACGGGGAAAATGGAGGTTTTCTCCGTGACCCGACTCCTGCGTGAGAATAAGTATGTGTTTATGAAGAAGAAGAAGAAGAAGAAGAAGAAGAAGTATTGGTGAAGTGAATGTAACTTGAAGTTCATACCTGAATTACTCTTATATTTATAGCCGGGAGTTTGGGCGGTAAAACTCGTTGATGAAATATTAACGGAAGATGCTAACCCTGTAAGCGGTTACTTTTCCTTTCGTTAATCTTCTTAATCTGACGTGAGTGCACACGGATCGCTATTCAGATCCACGGCTGGGGAATTGCCACGTGGAAAGTGGGCATGTGGAGGTTTTCCTCCAATTCCATGCCATCATCGTGATTTGAGGGAGGCCTGAGATGATGACACGTGTCCCAGACGGTTATAATCATCTCGTGGTCCACGATTGAGCTTTCTAGAAGGTTATTGCCATAATCCGGTGTGACTCTTTATCGTGTGGCACCAGTTGGATAAATAATATCCAAGTCTGGGTATATTTAAGCGGAAGTGTTAAAGTAGGATTCTTATCCTTTATTTGTTATGGAGGAAGGCGCAAGGATTTATTATCTTCCTTTTGGTGCGCGGGTGTTACTTGCTGTCTTTCTCCTAAGCTCTCTCTGTGGGACCAGTTGCGCGGCCGCGCAAGGCTAAAAGAGGGCTAAGAGATGAGGTTGTGGTATGGTCCCGAGTACTTGATATGAGGTTTTCGGGAGCGTACCCCTTCAAGTCCCCCCAGTCTAGTGTTGCTCTTATGCAAATAAGTGGAGCACTGGACTATATGAGAGAAATGCATTTGGCGCGAAAGTAGGGAATCTTCTATGAGAAGATTTACTTTGCTTAGTATGGTGAGTTTGAAAATCTTTGACTTTGGGTGAGAAAAGTACAGTAAGGACTGTGTGACGGGCTGTCACTGTCAGGTGCACATTACTGACCGTGCTTTACACGCGCGCGTGAACTCGCGTTTGTGTTGCTTCCCACTCGCCCCTGTCGCTTGGGTAACTGTGCTATCCCGAAAAAGGTGTTGCAGTTACCGAAGCTATTTATGGCGGTGGGTATATAAGTGTTTTGGATTTCCCGTTTCCAGTAATCATTACTTTTGTTGAAAAATCCTCATCTTTCCGTCTTCTTTCTCTGTTCTTTAGAGAGAATTGCAGTTTCTTCTTCCTATGTCAACCGGCGATTATCACGAAGACTCAGAAGAAATGTCTGTCGAACTTCCACCATTAAAGTGGCCTAGGGCAACCTTTGATGGTGTGATTCGGAATCTCAGGTTCCCAGAAAACTGGGGTGCCCTCTACCGTGAAGAAGGTCAAACGGCGGCGGATGCTCCGTCCGGGTATGTGACCTTGTTTTGGGATTTCTTTAGTTCAGGCAACTTTCGTTTGCCTGTAACGAGATTCTTCCTTGAAATTCTTGAGTACTACAAATTCCACATCTCCCAGATGCATCCAATTGGTATGGTTAGGGTTCGGCATTTTGAATTCGTGTGTCGTACGATGCATATTGAACCGACAGTTCCTCGTTTTCGAGTTTTTCATCAAATGCATTGTACCCAAGGGTTCTATTCATTTGTTTAAAGGGCATCGGCGAAGAAGATTTTGCTTCATCCCCCCCCCCCCCCAAATCATTCCACGACTGGAAACATAAATTCTTTTTCATTAAACAGGGGTTTTCCCAATTAAGATGATTTTTAGGGGAAAAGAGGATGGCCCCACCGAAACTATTCAGACCCCTGTTGACGAAAACTGGTACCATGATCTGAAAGACATTCCATCTATTGCTTGTAACACCCCGAAAACGGGATTGGTAATTGAAACACGTTAATAATAATGAACAGGTAAAATACTGCTAGTGGTAAAATTAACCCGGTGAATATTAGGATTTAAACAAATAATCCTAATATTAATTAAAAAGGAAAATAAAAACTGTGAGAAAAGTAAATTTATAAGAAGCCCGAGTTAACGGGACTTATAATAAAATGAGTTATAACTCCCGGAACCCACTAAATAACTAGGAATATCAACCTAGTTAGTTAAGTGTTTTAAAATAATGAAGGGACTTGATGTAGTAACCTTTATAAATATGGGTAAAGTAGAGGGACTAAAGGTGACAAATTGGAAACTAGTTTTTATTTAATAAAATGTCAACACCAAAACACACACTCTAAGTGTGTGTTCTGGTTGATACAATCGCAGGAGCCAAGGGGCTCTCCTACTCAAACCCTAACAAGCACAAAATCAACAAATTGGAAGGGCAAATCGAGCCCAAATCGAAATCCAATCATAGATTAATGATCACCGCAGTAAAGGAATCATAAGGTATGTAAAATTTCGTTGTTTAATTACATCTCAAATTCTTGATGATTTGTGAAATCGAAAATCGAAGCTTGATTATGTGATGTTTAGATGAATCTTGTAATGAAAACATGTCTAGGAGTGAATCCTAGTTGATAACTTGCTGAAATTATGTTCAAACTATGAAATTCATGATAATCCATTTATAGGTTAAATGGGTTTTGTAGAAATAGGATGAACACAAGAATTATGACTATCAAAAGTGGTGTTACTTGATTTCTACAAGATGATTCTGATAATAATATGCATGCATGACATAATGGAATTAAAATGTATGATTGTATTTGGCAAAAATAACAAGTTATGCACTTGATTATAAATGTGTAAAATTATGCCCTTAAGGTGTTTGTTAAAACGCTTAAGAGAAAGCTAACATAAGGAAAATTGGGATAAAAACGCATGCTTGAACTATACGGCAAATTATGCGTGATATGTTGTGAAAGGAGTTCTAAACAATGTTTGGTTGAACTCTATAGGCAAGGATTCCGGATCGTCGAGTGGACAAGCCGGTGGAGACACACTTTTGAAAGGAGCGCTTTAAAGGTACGTAACTTTCGGTTTCGTTACAATATGCATAAACAATAGTCTTAGAAATGTTGATGAGATTGTAGTGTCAAATGTGAGTTTGGTATGTCATAGAAGTGATGAAGTTCACTCGACAAACCAAACGGGTCAAATAATGGTCAAAGTGATAGTGCTCGAAGTGACTTAAACGTCACTCATTAAATTTGAATTATCAAAGCGTAAATCATGGAATGGATGTGATACGCTAAGGTTGACAAGCCCGGGAATGGGTAATTATGGTTAGAAACTAATGTTGATGAATTATGCAAGTATGTAACTTGTTTCGTTACATTACGCAAATTTGATATTGTAATCGTTCAAAGTTGTGTTTTAGAATAAATATTGGTATTAGTTGAAGTGACAATGTTCACTACTTGATTTAGTGAGTTAAAATTAGATTAGAAAGCGTGTGGTAGTCATTAGAAAGGGAGGATTCCGTAAATGAGCTAAACGGGTCAAATAAATACATAAGGCATTCATAGACTTTCAGCCCGTACATCAAATTTTTGATATAATAATCTTGATAGATGCATTGGTAATTTGATTTCGGACGCGTAGGAAAAAGAATCACTAAAAACGGACTTACGGATCATAAGTTATGGCAATTTTAAGTTGGGACTTGATGAAAGATTGAGCTGGATATGTGCAGCAATAGTTTAAGCAACTTGCTGTCAAAAAAGGGGCTAGGTGTAGCGTCTAGCCCCTAGACGTAACGTCTAGCCCCCTGATTCCGAAAATTGTTTAATTTTTGTTGTTTTGACCCATGGGACTTGTTTATACCCTTTCTAACATTATCAAAACTAACATTTGATGTGGTTTTGACCTTAAGTGATATTGGGGACATTCCGGATGGTGATCAAGCACGACTGAAGAACCGAACACGAACTTTTGAAGCTTCCGCGTTGATTTAACTTTGTTTAGACAATGTTTATGTTGTAATCAATTTAACTAACCATGTTTTAAATGCTTAAACTAGTTGGTAGTTAACTAGTAGGTGATCACTATGAATATTTTTATTTTGGTACTTTTAATGAAGTGAAGCCTTTATTTTTATAAATACGCATATTTTAATAAATTCGAATATTAAAGTAAGAAGGGCGTTACAAGTTGGTAATCAGAGCTCAAGGTTGATAACAAAGTGTGTTCGGTTCAAGCTTGATCAAACATCCGGTAAGAATTAGTTACCTTAGTAGATTTTATTAAATGTTAGAAAAAAAAAAGGTGAACGGACGTGCACGGGAAGAGCGTGTTAACACACTCAAACCCGGAAAGTGCACTAAACACGAATGGTCTAAGCAAGTTACAAACTTGGCTAAATCAAAATGAAAGATGCAAATGATAATGAAACAAAATGTTTGACAATTGATATAAAGATTTCAGATTCGAGATGTCTAGTGTCGATAAAAGATGATTAGGTAGTATAAATCCTAATCAAAGATTGAATATAAAATAAGTATTTGGAAAGTAAGTATATTCGAATGTCTTGTATAACAATACGGGCAACATTGAATAGCAAGATTAATAATAAATTGGAAATGTTCGGATGATATGATGACCGCATCTGAAGATGGCGGGGAATAAATAATCTAAAGAGCGGAAGGTTAGGAAGCATGACAAAGAACATGCTAGCAAAGAACCTAAATCAAGTGATGACTTGAGACAACGGAGTACGTCAGGGCGAGTATCAATCAGGTACACGTTCTAAATTACGATAACACAAGTAGAATGCAACAATTCACATAATGAATGATAGTTGCATATGGGCATATATGATTAGTGAAATGAATGAATTATGTAAAAGAAAAAAATATATATGTATGTATATATATAAATAAATAAATAATGGCGAGTATGTGAAACCGAGGTAAAAGTAATCTCGATAAATATTGCAATGGGAAGGAGTGCGCGTACACTCGAACCCGAGAATGCAATAAAAGATAAGTGTCGTAATGGGAAGGAGTGCTCGTACACTCGAACCCGGGAAACTTAATAAAGTAAATAAATGATGTATTGGGAAGGAGTGTAATTACACCCGAAGCCGGAAATTTTCAATAGTAATAGATGACAAGGACAAGGTTATAGACTTGGCCAAACCAAATAAAACATGTAGAAATATCGTTTATATCAATAAACGATGTGGATAAATTCCATACAACGATATGGAATAATAAAATGAAATGAATTGATTTTGTTATTGTTACAATGGACTAAAGTCAAAAATGAGAAATTAAGGCTCAGATAGAAAATATCCCCGAGAAAGAAGCTAAATGGATGATACGCATTATCCGCTACTGTGAATAATGAAGTACCAATAAATGCGGATTTAGAAACTTGGGTATGAATAACCGCCCAAGTAAGACATTATTAATCAAATCCTTATGAGGAAGAACGATGATCACACTGATGGGTGTGATTGTATAAAAGATTAGTGAAATAAACGTATTAAAAGTGTTGGAACGAAAACGGGTAAAACCCCAAAAGCCGCATAACAATAACAGTGGTTTTATCAAATAAGGCTTAAGAAATGGACCTTCAGGACATTAATAAAAGAGACGGACCTAAGGTTCGTTAACAAAATAAAGACGGGTGTTCGGATCAAATAAGTAAAATGTTTTATAATAAAGGAAAACGCAAACCAGTGAAACTGGAGAGTTAAAAACATTATGATAAAGAACCCAGGTAACGGGCTGTAAAGAAAAATAAGTATGAACCGGATAACGGTAAGCGAATAACAAACCGATGTGTAAATGACGAAAGAAATCATAGAGTCGGAAGAATAGTTCAAAAGGAAACGGGTGTAGCCTTAGACTACGGTCAAATCGATAAAATTCGAAAATGAAAATGAACAAGTTTTAGGCCTGAAAAGGGTGCCCTGACACCAGAAGTGTAATTCTAAGAATACAAAATGACACAAGCAAAAGATGATCTACGGGATCATCATAACCTTTGAGATTATAAACAAGGTAAGGGTTTAAAGGGCTAAGTGAACCACGCATCAACAATAGAAGGAAATAAACCAAAAAGGGGTGAAAGCCTAACGGAATAACCTACGAGGTTAAGCAAAAGAACATGCGAGTCACTTGGGGTAAAGCATGGGGATTAGTTACGATTCCTTGCGTAATATAATAGCGGAAAAAAAAGAATAAATTCTTGTCGTCAATTCCTGGTATGAGTAATTGATATAAGTTAAAGAGAAAAACGTTAAACTAAAATTCGTTTTTAGTGAGAAACAACGTTTTTAACGATTATGAATATTATGAGAGAAAATGGAAAATAGCTAATAATAAAGGATATAGGTCTTCACACCGAGAGGTGTAAGAGGATACGTTAGAAAGAATATTTTTGATAATGAAAAGTTTATAAAAAACTTAAATATGACGCGATGCGATGCGATCATAGTCACAAAAGTGATATAGAATATAAGCATGTCGTAGCATGAGTTGTGGGATAGTAGATTATAAACTCACATATGGCCGAGTATGGCAATATGGTATACTGAGTGACGGGGTATGAAGTGACGGTGACTAATCAGTCTAGCCGGTAGAAAACCATTCAAAATCGGAATAGTATTGTGACTTATACAAAGCACTTGTCAATACAAGATTAGCATGGAGTAAACATGTGGACGGACTAATATGACCGAGTGGTTAAATGGAAAATAGGTCAAATGGACGACAAAGATAAAAAATATAAGGTGCAAGCTAAGGTCCATGAGGACTTATACATAAAAGACACCCATGTCAATACGAATGATAACTCTTTACCAAAAAGAAGGAATGTCATGAAAATGAAACTAGGTCCGTTGGTCTAACCAATGACTATGTAAAGAAGGTTTCGGGGACGAAACCCCTCTAAGGGGGGTAGGCTTGTAACACCCCGAAAACGGGATTGGTAATTGAAACACGTTAATAATAATGAACAGGTAAAATACTGCTAGTGGTAAAATTAACCCGGTGAATATTAGGATTTAAACAAATAATCCTAATATTAATTAAAAAGGAGAATAAAAACTGTGAGAAAAGTAAATTTATAAGAAGCCCGAGTTAACGGGACTTATAATAAAACGAGTTATAACTCCCGGAACCCACTAAATAACTAGGAATATCAACCTAGTTAGTTAAGTGTTTTAAAATAATGAAGGGACTTGATGTAGTAACCTTTATAAATCTGGGTAAAGTAGAGGGACTAAAGGTGACAAATTGGAAACTAGTTTTTATTTAATAAAATGTCAACACCAAAACACACACCCTAAGTGTGTGTTCTGGTCGATACAATCGCAGGAGCCAAGGGGCTCTCCTACTCAAACCCTAACAAGCACAAAATCAACAAATTGGAAGGGCAAATCGATCCCAAATCGAAATCCAATCATAGATTAATGATCACCGCAGTAAAGGAATCATAAGGTATGTAAAATTTCGTTGTTTAATTATATCTCAAATTCTTGATGATTTGTGAAATCGAAAATCGAAGCTTGATTATGTGATGTTTAGATGAATCTTGTAATGAAAACATGTCTAGGAGTGAATCCTAGTTGATAACTTGCTGAAATTATGTTCAAACTATGAAATTCATGATAATCCATTTATAGGTTAAATGGGTTTTGTAGAAATAGGATGAACACAAGAATTATGACTATCAAAAGTGGTGTTACTTGATTTCTACAAGATGATTCTGATAATAATATGCATCCATGACATAATGGAATTAAAATGTATGATTGTATTTGGCAAAAATAACAAGTTATGCACTTGATTATAAATGTGTAAAATTATGCCCTTAAGGTGTTTGTTAAAACACTTAAGAGAAAGCTAACATAAGGAAAATTGGGATAAAAACGCATGCTTGAACTATACGGCAAATTATGCGTGATATGTTGTGAAAGGAGTTCTAAACAATGTTTGGTTGAACTCTATAGGCAAGGATTCCGGATCGTCGAGTGGACAAGCCGGTGGAGACACGCTTTTGAAAGGAGCGCTTTAAAGGTACGTAACTTTCGGTTTCGTTACAATATGCATAAACAATAGTCTTAGAAATGTTGATGAGATTGTAGTGTCAAATGTGAGTTTGGTATGTCAAAGAAGTGATGAAGTTCACTCGACAAACCAAACGGGTCAAATAATGGTCAAAGTGATAGTGCTCGAAGTGACTTAAACGTCACTCATTAAATTTGAATTATCAAAGCGTAAATCATGGAATGGATGTGATACGCTAAGGTTGACAAGCCCGGGAATGGGTAATTATGGTTAGAAACTAATGTTGATGAATTATGCAAGTATGTAACTTGTTTCGTTACATTACGCAAATTTGATATTGTAATCGTTCAAAGTTGTGTTTTAGAATAAAGATTG
>JARYGA010040239.1:0-14270 GCA_030545235.1 Helianthus tuberosus | reverse complement strand
AGCATCATGTAGGGTTAATGTACAATATATTTATTCACTGTTGACATTTAGAACCCGTATATTCACATACTTTCCATAACTGTCAACTTTAGTCCTTCTATAACACTCTTTCACACGTTCAAACATATGACACGTGTCTACACATTATAGGACGTGAATTTTCGAGGTGTCACACTTTTAGAGTAAATAAGAATATCATCTATAAAGACAATTATGAATTTATCTAAATATGGCTTACATATTCGGTTGATCATGTCCATAAATGCAGCCGGGACATTGGTTAAACCAAATGGCATGACAGTAAATTCATAATGGCCATACCTTGTTCTGAATGCGGTCTTAGGAATGTCCTCTTCCTGTACATTTAATTGATGATATCCTGACCATAAATCGATTTTAGAGAAAAATCGAGCTCCTTGCAATTGATCGAACAGATCATCGATTCTCGGTAGTGGGTAACGATTCTTAATCGTGACTTTGTTCAATTCTCGGTAATCAATGCACATACGCATAGATCCGTCTTTCTTCTTGACGAATAAAATCGGTGCTCCCCATGGCGATGAACTTGGTTGTATGAATCCTTTCTCCATTAATTCGTCTAACTGTTTCTTCAGTTCCTGCATTTCTGCGGGTGCCAAATGGTAAGGTGCTTTGGCAATAGGCGCTGTTCCTGGTAGTAGATGAATTTTGAATTCAACTTCCCTATCGAGAGGTAGTCCTGGTAATTCTTCTGGAAACACGTCCGGAAACTGGGATACTACTGGAATATCCTTCAGCTCTTTTCCTGTTGGGATTGAACCCTATCAGAGGAACAGATAATTAAAGCCAAAACTGGATCAGGTCAGTGGATCCAGAATAAGCAGATGTTGTGTTACAAGTCTCCCCCTTGAAAGTGGTATCAACATCTGCTGACCTCTTATCTACTGATCATACAAACTGCTGATCAAAGACTAATGAAGACTAAAGCTCTGCTGTTCAATCTACTGCTATGGGTCAAGCTCTGCTGATCATGACAAGTACTGTTGGGTTCACATCAGTGGAAGGATGCAGCAGTAGTTTAGATGTCTTTATGTAATGAATTGTAATAACAGTAGTTAGCACAGCAGAGGTTGTATAGATCAGATGTTAGAGTTTGTTAGGAGGTTAGATGTCGCTTTTATGGTGACGTCAGCTGAGATGCTTCAGTGGTTTGGTTTGCCTATAAATGGAGCAGTACCCTGTACTGTTACATTTGATTAACCGAGTGAGTTCTTCTCCTCTAGTCCAATCCTTTCATCTTGTGCAATCAACCATGGAGTATCAGGCTGAGGGGGAGTTTAATTGTAAGCATGCTCAGTAATCTTTTGATTTGTATTGTAATCATTCAGCTCAATGAAAAGTATGTGTTTACTAAAACTATTTTCCTTTTGATTGTGTTTACAAAGTTTGTTGTTCATTTCCACTGCACCTTACATTGATTAATATCCATTCATTTGTTCAAATTATAACAAACAAACACAATCATGAGAGCCTCAGATCTTAACAATTGGTATCAGAGCTTGGACAGTCAAATTCGATCTAACAGTCAATTTGACATAACAGTTCAGCTCAAAATTCATTGATACTAAGGTTGATTGTATTTAGTTGAAAAACAGAGTAACGAGAAGTCATGTTCAAAGTGACTATTCAAAAGCTCTGTAAAACAACCAAGGTGTCATAAGACACACAAAACTCACACAACAAATGATGTCATACATAAATCACCTATAGGTTTCAGATGTGAAAATATATCTGTTAACTATGGTATAATTATCCTTTTTACAAAATTGATTTCAATTGTTGTTATGAAGTTTTATGTTGTATTCATTATGTTTGCAGCTAAAGTATGTACCTCAGGTCGACAAAAACCTATGTTCATAAAAACTTTAGTGTTTTTTGTTTACATAAAAAGAGGGAAATTAAAACTTTAGTCATTTAGATCTTATGTATTGAAAAACAGGTTGAGAATCCTTCAAAAGGACCAAAATCAACTGTGTTAAGAATACATTAAGAAAATCAGATGTCAAAATGTCCAGATCATAGGTAATGTGAAGTTTGGCATAAGCATGTGCAGAAATGACCAAATCTCTCAAAACATTGCTGCAAAATAATTCTGGAATAAGTATTCCTTCAATAAATACCACCCAGTGAGTATTTCAGTACTTATGTATGGGAAGGGTAAAAAGGGAAGAAGAAAATTACAAAAACTCAGAAGTGTACTTATCTCAAAACTTTTTAAGTAAAGAGTATAAATATAAAACACTTAAGAGTACAAAAACAGGGTAGACAATGGTCATCAAGCAACTGTGTGCATTCATTGGTACAGGAAAGTTCAGGTAAAAATAGTATCACCAGTGATTAAACTTAAAAGAGGACCAGACAAGTTACACAGAATCATCACATGGTAACAAACGTATGTGAACATGTCTCCTCATTTTTGCAATCAATTGACAAGGAAATAGTCCCAAACAGTGGTTATTTCAAAGTATTTCAAATCATTGACCATATTCCTAACACTTAAGAATGATGTGACCATGAGCTTTAATTGGAAAATATACCAGATCCTTTTTAATGTTGTTTTCATAATAACCTTTAATTATTTTTCTTGTAAAGGTTTTTCTCAAATAAAGCAGGATATATCATTCCTTATTTTTCTTAAGAATGATATATTTTGAACTTTTACTTGTTTTTGATAGCAAAAGTTTCAAACACTTGTCTGGATGTAGAACCCTTATTTTTGGTGATATTATCCATGAAAATGGATCAAAAGGATTTGGTACAAGTGTCAAGGTCATGTCAAACTCAAGTTTGTTTTAACACTGAGCAAAAGAATTGATTGTTAACAAACCCTAAAATACTTGGGTACTCATGTTCTAATTAAAATTTTATGACACAAAATAAGTAGCCTTAGTAAAAGGGTTTTCATCATCTGGGATACTAAACCACTGATGTACTAACAGTTGCTGATATACTAGCTTTCAAATCCTTACCACTACCTTACCCCTAACCACTATTTTGTTCAAACATCTGTTACCTAAATACTGTCCACTGCTGAGGCAGAATATATAGCTACTGCAAGCTGTACCGCCCAACTGCTCTGGCTTCAAAATCAGTTGCTGGATTTTGGTATCACTGCCTTAAAGACACCACTCATGTTGGATAGCCAGGTAGCAGAAAATATCATCAAAAATCTAGTTTCCCACTCAACCACCAAACACATTGACATCAGACATCACTTTGTGAGGGATTGCTATGAAAAAGGTCTGATTTCTCTGCATCATGTTCCAACTAAGGATCAGCTGGCAGATGTGCTAACCAAAGCATTAGACACATCCACCTTTGAAAGCTTGATCTCTAGGATTGGCATGCTAAACATGGAATAACAGGCAAAATCCTGTTTTTCTATGAATAAAAGTATTAAAATGTTTTCAGAAAATCAAAAATCCATCCTTAAAAATAGCTAAAAATGAAGTTTTCATTAAAATCCTTAAAAGTCTGCCATAACCACTGCTTGTTCAAAAGTCTGCTCTTCTTCAAAGTCTGCCCACTGCTGAAAGTCAACCCCTGTTCTCTTATTTTCCTGATAAGCACTGATGCTCAAAATCAGTGTTTTATCCACTGATGTGCTATCTGCTGATAGTAAAAATCATACACTGCTTCCATTTGTTACCATTGTAACCACTGCCCTTCATCAGTAGTTTTCATAAAAGTATTGTCCTTCATTTCATCAGGGGTTGGCATGTGGACAGTACAGAGTGGTCAGACCTTTTGTAACCACAGCCACGTCAGCATTCACTTTTTCTCCATAAAACCCCTTTCAAAACCCCAAACAGGGTTTTACTGTCGAATTGAATTCATAAAAATTCCTTTCTCAAAGCAGTTTTCATCTCATTTCCACAAATTCCTTCACAACTTTCTTCGATCGTCTTCTCCAAAATGACTAAATCAAAGTCCTCCGCAAAATCCACTTCAAAATCATCTTCCAAAGAAGCCTCTCAAAAGGCTAAACCCATCGAAATCCCACACAAACCTTCTCACAACCTTCTGGGTCTTCTCACAAAACCCGGCACCACTGATGCTTTCGACTCCATCATTGATATCATGTCTGCATCAAAGTATAAAACTTTGTTAATAGCAGATGCACCAATTTACTTGGCGACCCAAAGAGAGTTCTGGAAAAATGTAACCCTTGACAAACAAAGTGAGACTGTCATAGCCATTAACTCTTCTCTAAAGGGTAAAGCTGTCAAAATTACACCACAATCCATCTCCGAAGTCTTTCAACTCGATGATCAGCAAGGTAAAACTTCTTTTCCTAAAAACGAGTTAAAAATTGACTTTATTGAAAGAGGGTATGCAGATACAATGATGAAGAGGGATACCTTACAAAAAGGTTTCTTCCCTCCTAAAACAAGGTTTTTATTTCATACCCTCCTAATGTGTGTTTCAAACAAAACCACTGCTTTTAATGAAATACCATTAAAGATTCAAAACCTGGGATATGCTATTCTTCAAGATGAAAATTTCAATTATTCTCAGGAAATCTTTAATTATCTGGTTAAAAATGTTGATAAAAAGCCATTCTTACTTTTTCCAAGATTTTTAAGCTATTATTTTGAAAAGAAATTTAGTAAGGATGATGCTTCTCCAATAAAACAAGGTGAATCTTTTCAAATACACAGCTTAACTGCAGAAACCTTCACAAGAATGTCAACACCTTGCAAAACACAAGCATAGGTGCTTGAGCAGAATTTAGCAGCTACCACTGCTCCTCAGGTATCTGCTACTGAGCCCACTGCTCAAGGTGATCAAAGTAGCAAAACAACTGCTTTGAAACCCACACCTAAAATCACCAAAAAGCCAAAGCAAAAGAAAACTCAAAACCCCCCCAAACCCATCAAAAAGGCAACTCTAGAGGATGAGATACCAGAGCAACTGCCAGTAACAGCACAAAAGTCACAAGAAACCACTACTGCTACTTCCTCACAGCAGTTGGCACAAATATCTCAACCCATAACCGATACTCCTCCTTCTTCTTCTCAAAAAGAACAGGTTGTACATATAGGGACACCACAATATGATGCTCTGGAATCACTTGCTTCCATCATCCACAGCCCAATGCCTGGAGTAAATTCTCTTTCTACACCCAACCTCACCTCCACAGTTCCCCCACCAACTAAACTTTTGTTGGATGGTATTGATTTGAACCAGGCACAAACCAGTCCTTCTCAATCACCTATCAATGAGAATATACTTCAACAAACGACTGGGTCTGATGTATCAATCATAGTTAACCCACCAACAAGGCCTGAGGAGGTTACACCCCTTGAGTTACAAGTAACTCTTGGTGGTAGTCCAAGTGAAGCAGCCACTACAAGTGTTGAACCCACTGGTTTACATTTGGACAGTGGTTACATCAATAAGACTTCCTTGGAGGCAATTCCTTCCATAGCACCTCTGATATCCACCAGTGAGTTTTTTTTACCCTCTTGTACAATTAAAAGGCTATCAAGTGTTGAAGGAAGAAGACCCCAGTACCAAGAAAAAGGGGCATCAGTGGTTAATGTTTGGAGTATACTCCCTACATCAACCTCTGTTACAACCACTAATAGTGGGAAATCAGATGATCCCATTAAATTGGGTGATGGTTTAAAGTACCTGGAATTGACGGAATGAGTTGAAAAACTGGATACCACTGTTGCAGAAATCAAAGAAATGCTGCAACAGTTGTTGACAGTACAAAAGGTACAATCCACTGTTGTTCCACCTCAAGCACCTGCTCCACCACAAGCACCTGCTGCAGATGAGATATGGAACCTCTTTCAACCTTTTCTCCACCAACAAAAACAAATGGCTGATCAGCAACATGCAATACATGTACAAGAGCTGAGAAATACAATGGAGTCTAGGTTCAAGAACACACAAGCAGACATTAAGGCTATCAAGGCCCACATAATGAAAACCACTGGCACTGCTCCTCTAACTATTCTCTTGATTGATCAACTCCCTCCAGATAATGCCAAAAAGGGGGAGAAAATTAAAGAATGGAAGAAGAAGGGAATAGATGATGGTCTCTACATAGAACCAGAAAAGGAGAATATGACCAAGAATATACCCTTGCCAGATGGTAGCAAAAAGGTTGATGTTACCCAAAATGCACTTGATGAAGCTGTAGCAAGTGTAAAAAGGGACAGAACGGCAAAGGATATATCAAGGTGGAATGTGGAGAAAAGAGCTTACATGGAGCTGAATGCGCAGGGTTGTTCTGAGCCAGAGGATGTTAAAAATCCTGTGCCAAAAAGAAATCCCACTAGAAAAGTGAGGGAACCCAAATCCATACCATCCAGACTCACAAAGCATACTCCAAAACCACCATCCAAAAGCCTCCAACATCAAACTTCCATTCAAACAGCAGTTATAACTCCTGCTGTATCAACAACTGCTGATACTTCAGTAGTTTCAACATCTGCTATCACTTCAACACACACCACAACCACTGCCTTACCATCACCACCATCACCTCCAAAAACAACCACTCTATCATCACCTCCTGCCAAAAAGCAGAAGACATCAGATGTTACAACATCTGTTGTAATGACAACAGTGGTTGAAACACCAGTTGTTTCAAAAACTATTAGTCAATCATAAACCACTGCCACTAAAATTACCACCACTGATCCACCCAAAACATCATCAGCCTCTCCTACAATAAAAAGGAGAAGGATTTTCATACCTGATGATGATTCTCCATCACCAGCACCAACATCCTCACAATCCCTTGCACTTATTCCAAACCCTGTTCCTCTCTCATCAGCTCCAGTACAACAACCAATCCCTATCATCACTCCTGCATGTTTCCAATATCCTCTTGAACTCATTGCAGTCAGAGAAGAGATTAAATCCTTCTACTATGAGGATGATCCTGTTAAAAGGAAGTTGCCACAGTTGAAGGATATCCTAGGCCTAACAACATTGAAGAGTACTTGAAAATTAAGGCTCAGCAGGCAGAGGATATCTCCAAAAGAAGCTCTCAAGGGAAAACTGACAAGGAAATTCAAAGGCGTTATCAATTTTTATTCACTCAAGTCAGATCCTTAGAGCAATTTGCAAAAAAAATGTTTGTCAACAAATCTCAGAGAAAGAAGATGAAACTTTGAGAAAAGACTACATTGAAAGCATCATGGCAACCAAGAAGTACAAGGGAGAAAAGCATATGTACAAGGAGTGGACCATTCCTGAGCTTGAACAAGAAGCAGCCAGGATTCAAGAAATGATAAAGAACAAGGTCAAACACACTCCTTCAGATTGGTCAAAGTACAAAAAGAATGTGCCTGAAAAGACACTAGAGCTGGAGAGAATGAAAGAGGAATTAGTTGCTGCTGACAATGGGTCTAAAAATCAAGTGGCAAGATGGAAGGAAGACATAGTCAGGGCCACCTACAAAAGGTTGGAGGAATTAAGGAAGAAAGATCCCACAGTTCCACAAAAACCTGACTACCCTGAAGCAGAGGTTTCAAAAAGACCACCAAAGCTGCAAATCAGGAGAGCTGCTGCTCCAACTGGTGCTGCCATCTATAAAAGAAAGCAACAAAAACAGTTGGATACTGAAACAGTGGCAGAATTAATGGCAGGAGATGAACTTGTAAAAGAAGGCATTAAGCAGATGATAGCTGAAACTCTTGGCCTAAACCACCCTACAAGCACTGCTCAAACAGTCATCACAAGGCCTGCATCACCAAACTCCTCATCTAATAAAAATCTCCCAAGAAACCTACTAGGCTCAAAAGTACTAAAATGGAAAACTGACAAACAGGCCCATGTATTGACAGTGTTCAAGTCTAGTGGAGAAGTGAAGAAAATAACAAGGGAACAAGCACTTGGCCTAAGTCTTGAAGATATGCAGGATCTCCTTGATCTTCCACTTTGTAGGGATGAAGATGACACAGATGCCCTAGACTTTGAGTTGCAACTTAAAGGTCAGATAAGGGAACTGTTGATGAGGCAATAAAGTTCCACAATAATGAAGGGTTTTGGCATTATCTGTTCTAGGGGAGATTGTTGGGATTGAACCCTATAAGAGGAACAGATAATTAAAGCCAAAACTGGATCAGGTCAGTGGATCCAGAATAAGCAGATGTTGTGTTATAAGTCTCTCCCCTTGAAAGTGGTATCAACATCTGCTAACCTCCTATCTACTGATCATACAAACTGCTGACCTACAACTGCTGATCAAAGACTAATGAAGACTAAAGCTCTGCTGTTCAATCTACTGCTATGGGTCAAGCTCTGCTGATCATGACAAGTACTGCTGGGTTCACATCAGTGGAAGGATGCAACAGTAGTTTAGATGTCTTTATGTAATGAATTGTAATAACAGTAGTTAGCACAGCAGAGGTTGTATTGATTAGATGTTAGAGTTTGTTAGGAGGTTAGATGTCGCTTTCATGGTGACGTCAGCTGAGATGCTTCAGTGGTTTGGTTTGCCTATAAATGGAGCAGTACCCTGTACTGTTACATTTGATTGACCAAGTGAGTTCTTCTCCTCTAGTCCAATCCTTTCATCTTGTGCAATCAACCATGGAGTATCAGGTTGAGGGGGAGTTTAATTGTAAGCATGCTCAGTAATCTTTTGATTTGTATTGTAATCATTCAGCTCAATGAAAAGCATGTGTTTACTAAAACTATTTTCCTTTTGATTGTGTTTACAAAGTTTGTTGTTCATTTCCGCTGCACCTTACATTGATTAATATCCATTCATTTGTTCAAATTATAACAAACAAACACAATCATGAGAGCCTCAGATCTTAACATTTCCTTTAGTGTTAGTGATTATAGAAATCAAATACACTAAAGATCCTTTTCTTATATAACTTGCTGTTTTTATCACAGAGATGAATTTCGTGGATCTAGAGGGCTTATATCCTTTAATGGTGATCTATTCACCCCTTGGTGAATTTACTTGGATTGACTTTTGATCACATAAAATACTGGCTTTATTGGCTATTAACCAATCAATTCCTAATACAACATCAAATCATGCCAGATTCATGGGATAAAGGTTTGCAATAAATTTTTGATTTAAAAATTCTACTCTTGCTCTCTGCAAGATTTCAAAAATTCGAACGGTTTCCCCATTTGATGTCTCTACTATACATTCTTGTGGGAGTTTAGCTAATGGTTGATTGAGAAGTTTGCAAAATGAAGTATTAATAAAACTTTGGTTCGCACCAAATTCAAATAATACTTTAGCAAAAACGTCATTAACTAAAAACGTACCGGCTATCACGTCCGGAATCATCTTGGCTTCATCTGCCGTTAGAACAAATGCTCTAGCATTTTTGGTAGTCTTATTGCCCATGGCTGGAACTAGTTTCGGACAATTCTGCTTGATGTGACCTTTTTCTCCACAGTTGAAACCAGTGTTATAAAAGTCGCTAGGCGGTCCCTAGTCGGCCGACTGGGGAGTTGGGAGTAATCGGAGTACTCGGGGAGTACGCGGACATGGTAACTATAAAGAAAATTAATTGTTATATATTATATATATGTTAAAATAAGAATAATTCATGTCAACTGAGTATAGTTTAAAATGAAACATGTTTAAAGTTCAAATATTCTGAATACAAGTCCGACTAGTCTGAGTACAAGGTCGAGTAGTCCGAGTACAAGGTCGAGTAGTCCGAGTACAAGGCCGAGTAGGCCGATTTTGACCGATTTTGACTAATTAAAAGTCAACAAACCACGTTGACCGCCTAGACCGACTAGGCCGACTCTTTCCGACTACGTCCGACTAGGCGCCGAGTTTGACCGAGGCCGACTAATTGAGTCCGCCTAGGAGGAAGTCGCCTCGGAGGGGTTCCGAGGACCGAGTACTCGCCGAGTACTCGGCCTTGGAATCCGAATTTTACAACACTGGTTGAAACACATCCCATTATTTGGTTTCCTCCTGCAATCTTCTTCCTTGTGTCCTGGTATCTTGCAGAAATTGCAGTAAGTGGAGCATTTTCCCGAATGCTTTTTCTTGCAGGCCTTGTAGTAAGGTGCAGAGGTAGAACCTATATTTTTCCCACGGTTGGAATTACCGTAACGGAATTCCTGGGTAAGATTTTGAGCTAGATTTCTCCTCTGGTCTTCTCGTGTACGAACTAATTCATCAGTCAAGGTGTTTGCTAGTTCTATAGCTTCCTCTATGGTTTGGGGTCTAGCTGCCTTGACTACATGCCTAATCTCACTGATTAATCCCCAGATATAACGGGAGATTAATAATGGTTCTGACGATGTAAGGGTTGGCACTATTCTAGCATATTCAAGGAATAATGTAGTGTACCCTTTACTATCTACTCCAGTCATTCTAAGGTTTAAGAACTTATTTGCTATCTGTTCTTTTTCATTGGGAGGACAGAATTTCCTTTTCACCATGTTCTTAAATTCCTCCCATTCCATATTATAAACCCTATCACTTCCCCTAGACTGGAGGATAGTGTTCCACCATTCTAAGACTGAGTTCTTAAACAAATTGGAGGCAAACATTATCTTATCCTCTTCCGCACACTTGCTTATCTTTAATACAACCTCAGTCTTTTCTATCCAGCGTAGAGTTGCAATGGGTCCTTCATTGCCCGAGAATTCTATTGGTTTGCAGGACCAGAATTCCTTGTAAGAACAACCATAAGACATGGTCTTTCTTCTTTTGGGAATGGGTACTTGAAGTATAGGTCCATTGTTTACGCTGTAATCTGGTTTAGTTGGTCGCTTACTGCCATTGTTACTTTTATTATCCGCTTCCCTAACTGTTTTGATAATATATGGCATTGCATCTATTATCCCTTGTGCCACTATGTGTTGGATGACACTGTTATCCACTTGGTTTCCATTTTTATCATTGTTCGGATTATCATTATTCGGGTTATTGTCGTTCTGGTTATTATCATTCTGGTTTTCCTGGTTCACTTCGTTGTCCATCTGAATTTTAAACATTTACCACGTATTAATATCACAAGATAATATTTAATACAACCCATCACACAACACGCATGTTGATAAAAAACGTCGAACATTGCGACTTACTCTTTCTTATATATAGTAGGCATCTAATACAAACTGATACTGGAATTTAAAATTACAATACTACTATGCGTCTATAGCTATCGTTTAGATTTTTTTTCCACCCATACACACATATTATATATATATATATAGAGAGAGAGTAGGAGTTGGGTGGAAAGTCTATTTTTCCTAGAAAGTCTAGGAAGGAATAAGAATTGGACATGTGTCATTAAGGGATTTTAAGTAGAAGGGCTATCATGTAATTTCACATTTTAATTTTATTTTTGGAATGTATCTTCATTAACTAAAATTCCATGATTTTCGGAATTTTTATTATTTTCGAATTCAAATCTGGAAGTCAATGTGTTCATTAACTAAAATTCCATGTCACATTACATCGCATATTCCATTGTTCAGAAGATTACTGGAATTTATCAGCATGTTCTTGGTGCTGTGTTTTAACAGTTTACAGGGCTAAAGTCAATTTTTTTGATCCCACAATATAAAGATGGTAAAACACAGGGTATGAATCTGATTGCTGTTAAAACACAATTGTATGAATCTGAATGCTAAAACACAAGTGTATGAATCTGCTTGCTGTTAAAACACAACTGTATGAATCTGTTTGCTGTTAAAACACAACTGTATGAATGCTAAAACACAGCTGTATGAATCTGCTTGCTGTTAAAACACATCTGTATGAATCTGGATGTTAAAACACATCTGTATGAATTTGCTTGCTGTTAAAACACATCTGTATGAATCTGCTTGCTGTTAAAACACATCTGTATGAATCTGTATGAATCTGGATGTTAAAACACATCTGTATGAATCTGCTTGCTGTTAAAACATAACTGTATGAATCTGCTTGCTGTTAAAACACATCTGTATGAATCTGGATGTTAAAACACATCTGTATGAATCTGCTTGCTCTTAAAACACATCTGTATGAATTTGCTTACTGTTAAAACACATCTGTATGAATATGTTTGCTGTTAAAACACATCTGTATGAATCTGAATGCTAAAACACAACTGTATGAATCTGAATGCTAAAACACAACTGTATGAATCTGGATGCTAAACCACAACTATATGAATCTGCTTGCTGCTAAAACACAACTGTATTAATTTGCTTGCTGTTAAAACACAACGTCAAGAAAACGGAGATGACAAGAACAATATTTGAATGGTGATGATGAACTCGGAGATGGTGGAGATTGAGAAGTGTTCTAATTTGATCCGGTGCTCTCCATCGTTTCTAAAGTTATCTTCTTCCATGATTGTAGTTATTTTTGGTAGGGATTGGGGTTTCCAAGATGGGTTTGGAGAGAGAGAGAGAGAGAGAGGGAAAATCGCTTGAATTTAGGAACTGGCGGTTATCAAATTGATTTAAAACACGACCATTGACAAAATTGCCCCTACTCATTTAAAACAATCAATTAATTAAACTCAAATATTACAAGATTTCCATTGATTTAATCTCAACCCTTAAACACACCAATCGGATGGACCAGATCGCTTCCTAGACTTTCTAGGAAAAACACACTTTCCGTGCGAACCCTGCTCTATATATATATATATATATATATATATAGGGTAAGGATAGTGTAAAAAGAGCCTAAAGTGTGAGAAGTGTGAGAAGTGTATTATAACACTATATATAATACTATATAACACCATATAAACACCGTATAACAATATGTAACACCATATAATACCATATAACACTATGTAACACTATATATCATTATATAACAAATATAACACTATACATCTATCATAGACATGCTATCAGACAACCTATAGTGTTATATTTGTTATATAATGATATATAGTGTTACATAGTGTTATATGGTATTATATGGTGTTACATATTGTTATACGGTGTTTATATGGTGTTATATAGTATTATATATAGTGTTATAATACACTTCTTACACTTCTCACACTTTGAGCACTTTTTACAGGATCCTCTACCTATATATATATATATATATATATATATATATATAGGGAGGAGCTCATGCGAGAACCACCTTTATTGTGAGAACCGCGAGAACCAATGTGAACACAACCTAAAATAGCTAAAAAAAACCTAACCCCCCCCCCCCAAAAAAAAAACCTAAACCCCCCACCCCCCCTCCCCATAAAAAAACCTAACCCCCCCCCCCCCCCAAGCTAAATGCTAAAAACTAAAACCTAAAAAAAACCTAACCCCCCCCCCCCCCAAAAAAAAACCTAAACCCCCCTCCCCCACCCCCCAAAAACCTAAACCCCCACCCCCCCACCCCAAGCTAAAATGCTAAAAACTAAACCCCCAAAAACCTAAAAAAATCTAAAAAATCTAGAAAAAATCTAAAAAAATTTTTTTGAATTTTTTAATATTTTTTATGTTAAAATCGCTACTTTTAGAAGCCAAAATTTTTTAATTTTTTTTTAAATTTAAATTTTTTTTTTTTGGCTTCAAAAAGTAGCGATTTTTTAATAAAAAATATTGAAAAATTCAAAAAAAAAATTTGTGTGATTTTTAGCTATTTTTAGCTATTTTTAGGCATTTTTGGTTGTGTTCACATTGGTTCTCGCGGTTCTCGCAATAAGAAGTGGTTCTCGCATGATCTTCTCCCTATATATATATATATATATATATATACATATTACTACCACCACCATTACGGATATGGGTTCATTCAGAACTCCATATTGCGCTCGTCATACTTCCAGACGAGTCGCTCTCCAACCTGTCTCATCCTCTCGCTACTTTCTAAAATCTCTTCTCTGAAAGTTCGGAGCTCTTGCACATTTTCTACACTCATTGAGGGTGCAGGTGCTGGGATTCGGTTTGGGAACTGGGGCATGGGTTCCTAGTATGGGTATGGATTCTCTAGAATTTCTCTAATGTATTCATCGTTATCATAGTAGGGATCTAGAGGGTCCAAACCTGGGTAGGCTGCTAGATTCGGCATGGGTTCATCTTCTGGTATTGGGTAACGCTGCTGGCAGTCCCTATGTTCATCTAACCACGGGTCGTAGTCTGGGTCTAAGGGATTTGGCGCTGGTATCCTAGGTATCTCTTCGGGATTAAAATCATGCATTTGGATTTGATTTTCTGGGTTGTTTTCTATTTCTATTGGCTGGGTAGGGAACAATGGTAATGGTTGGGGTACTATGAGTTGCTCCAAGTTAGGGTCGACAGCTATGGTTGCTAGG
>JARYGA010040238.1:0-22000 GCA_030545235.1 Helianthus tuberosus | reverse complement strand
TATTTTAAAAGGGGTAACGAGCTAGTAGAGAAACACTTAGCCATTTTTGCAGCTACACACACTCATATACTCGCACACTTGAAGCTCTCGACGAACATACATTCATTTTCACTCACTTATACACATTTCACGATAGTGATCCTTGTACCTAGCTCGTTACTATCCGAAGTTGTAAACATTTAATCATTTATTTGAGCTTGGTGATCGGTAGTTTCCATCACCCGGGGTTTTTTGTGCCGGAGATCAACTCTTGATCAAGGGCTTTTTCCCCGTATACATCCTTGTGTCATTTGTGCAAATTACATTGAAGTGATCCTTGTCATTGATATACAGTTAGCATCATACCCCGTAACAAAGAGTTTGGTTGCAATATCCTCAACAGATTTTTTGACCAAAACAGTTTGGCGCCCACCGTGGGGCAATTGGTGCTTCGTCCTTAGAAAAATTCGCATTTCTGTGCTCATTTCGGTTCGCTACGACCAAGCAAATGGCTTCCTCAGCGAAGAATGCTTCAAACTTGATGCCTTCATTCACTTCTTCACAAGGCATCCCTCCTTTGCCTCCACCACCTTCTGGACCCCAGAAGAATGCTGAGAATGCTGCGAAGAAACCAACTCCCATTTTCTCAAAACCTCCAACTTCTTCTGCTTCTTACACTCCCACTACTAGTGACATGTTTACTTTGATTTTGCAGATGAAGGATCAGATACGGCAACATGATAAGACCAATGAGAGGATTCTCAAAGAAATTGGAGATCTCAAGAAACAAAAGACAACGGCAGAGGATCATTCCCCACTGGTGCCGAAATCCCTGAATTTTGATACTCCAGTGATTACTTCTCAGCCATCAGTGGTTCCAGACATTCAATATGTGGGTGGACCAAAAGGAGTGCACTACGGAACAACAACAATGACCCAGGCATCAGGTTCATATTTCCAGCCAGCGGGATCCTATCCTCAGCATATGGGATCCCTCACGAGTTCAGGAGGATATTCAGGAATGCAGCAGTTTCAAGGATCCTCCTTCGTTCCAGGATCATCCCAGGTTCAAGGATCCTCCTTCGTTCCAGGATCATCCCAGGTTCAAGGATCCTCCTTCGTTCCAGGATCATCCCAGGTTCAAGGATCCTCCTTCGTTCCAGGATCATCCCAGGTTCAAGGATCCTCCTTCGTTCCAGGATCATCCCAGGTTCAAGGATCCTCCTTTGTTCCAGGATCATCCCAGTTTCAGGGATCCTTCCAGATGCCAGGATCCTTGAGGAGTTTGGAAATAGGAAGTTCAGATGTCCATCAGGGAGATTTTATTCCAATGCAGACCAATGCCTCTACTGGTCCCTCGATCATTCCAGAGCCTCAACAATATGGATTAACATCCATTCTTCCTAACTTGAATCCAATGGGAGGTAACAATTTTAATAATTCTCATACTACTAACCTTGGTCTTATGCAGGATCCAGGTATCAATCATGCCATGGCTAGAGAATTGCAAAAGTTAAAGGATATGATATCAAGTGTTCTGGGAGTAGTCAAACCTATCCCAGAGATTGCAGATGGGAGCCACAAGATATCTCGTTTTGCACCACCAATCTGTGATGCTGAGATACCCAAGAGGTTCCATGTGCCTACAATGAAACTGTATGATGGTTCGACAGATCCCGAAGAACACATAGCACAATACAGGGAGAAGATGGAGATCAATCCAATCCCAGAAAGGTTAAAGGAAGCATGCCTGTGCAAAGGATTCGGATCCACTCTTACTGGATCAGCTCTCAAATGGCTGCTAAGTCTTCCCCCCTACTCTATTACCTCTTTTGCTAATCTAGTTAATCTATTTAATAATCAGTTTTCTTGTAGTAGGAAATTTGAACGATTAACTAGTGATTTATATAGGATAACCCAGGGCCATAATGAATCATTAAGGGATTACATTACCAAATTCAGTAAAGAATCCTTAGACATTCCCAACTTAGATATAGCTACGGCTGTTGAGGCCTTCAAAATGGGATTGCTTAGGGATTCGTCTTTCTATGATGATCTTGTTATGACACCATGCAGGAACTTAGATGAGGTAAGAACACGAGCACTTAGGTTCATCCGGCTAGAGGATGACAAGAGGATCCAGGAGAGGTTAGCAGGATCCTCAAAGCAGGATAAGCAAGGATCCTCATTCAGGAACAACAAATTCAGATCCTACAACAGATCTGATAATCAGAACGTGCACTCTGTTGATCAAGAAGAGGATGATGAGGATTATCCTCCAATTTCTGAATATTGTTTTAGTGTTGATAACAATGAACTAATCCTTGCTATGCAGAACCTAGGTGATAAAGCTAAATGGCCGAGAAAGAATGATAGGCCAGCTGCAACTAAGGATAAATCAAAGTGGTGTGCATATCATGAAGATTTTGGGCACCTCACAGAAGAATGCATTGCATTAAGAAAGGGAATTGGATACTTGTTGAGCAAGGGGCATCTAAAAGAGTTGTTGGGAAGAAAAAAGTCAAGGACTCAGGATCCTGAAAGGATCCCTGAGAAGGCTCCAGCCCCTCCAGCAGATGCACAAGTGATAAACTTTATTTCTGGAGGATCAGACATTTGTGGCACATCCTTCTCAGCAGCTAAAAGGCATGCAAAGGAAACTAAAATGGATAATGGAGAAAGACCAGTTCGAACATCAAGTGTCTCCGAAGGAAAAGTCATAACCTTTGATGAAGAGGATCGTGTTGATATCCAGGATCCTCATCACGATGGTTTAGTTATTACTCTTTTCATATCTAATCATTTTGTCCGCAGGATCCTTATAGACGGAGGAAGTTCAGTGAACATTATCCAGCTTGATGTTCTAAAGAAGATGGGTATCCCTGAATCAGAGATCATACCAAGATCCTCCGTGCTCGTGGGATTTAGTGGCGAAACTAAGAACACCCTGGGGGACATTAAACTCCCAATATATATTGAAGGCTTACACTCTTATCAAAAATTTTGTGTTATTGACTGTTTATCTTGTTGTAATGTTATCCTTGGCAGGCCCTGGATACACGATATGAAAGCAGTCCCATCTACCTACCATCAATGTGTGAAGCTCCCTAGTCCTTGGGGAATAGTAAAGATTGATAGTGATCAGCAGGAGGCTAAGAATTGCTACACTTCACCGATGAAACCAACCTCGAAGTCAAGGGAGCAATAGCAATCAAGGTATCCTCCAAGGGACGTCTTGGAGGCCAGAGAGCAGGATGTGGTAGAAATCCTCATGGATCCTGATGATCCTGAATCCAAAATCTATATCGGATCAGGGATCCTTGGCGAGATGAAAGAAGACCTTGTATCCTTCCTCAAAAGGAGAAAGACTACCTTTGCATGGAAACACGAAGACATGACTGGTATATCCAAAGATGTTATCACTCATAAACTCGGCATTGACAGATCCTTCAAACCAATCCATCAAAGGAGAAGAAAGTTTGCACCGGAAAGGAATGCCATTATCCAAGAAGAGGTAGAGAAATTGCTCCGGGCAGGTATGATTAGAGAGGTCAAGTATCCAAGATGGTTGGCCAATGTGGTTGTTGTTCAAAAGAAAAACGGAAAGTGGAGGGTATGTGTCGATTTTACCGATTTAAATAAGGCATGTCCCAAGGATCCTTTCCCTTTACCCCACATTGACTCCATGGTGGATGCAACTGCGGGTCATGAACTGTTAACTTTTATGGATGCATCATCTGGATTCCAACAAATCCAAATGGAACCATCCGACCAAGAGGATACAGCCTTCATGACTCCAACTGGTATATATTGCTATATTGCTATGCCGTTCGGATTAAGAAATGCAGGTGCAACATATCAAAGGCTGGTGAATATGATGTTCAAGGACCAGATTGGACAAACTATGGAGGTTTACATAGATGATATGGTGGTAAAATCCTTAAAAGCTGAGGATCACCTAAGAGACTTGGAGGAAGCATTCGATATCCTTGACAAATATAACATGAAACTTAATCCTTCAAAATGTCACTTTGGTGTTAAAGCAGGTAAATTCTTAGGATATATGGTGACAAAGAGAGGCATTGAAGCTAGCCCGGAACAAATTAAAGCAATAGTGAACATCAAATCTCCGGCAAATGCTAAGGATGTTCAAAGGCTAACAGGCAGGATAGCAGCCTTGAACAGATTTATATCCAAATCCTCCGAGAAGTGTAAAGAATTCTATGATATCCTAAGGAAGAACAAGAAATTTGAGTGGACGGAGAAGCATGAAAATGCTTTAAGAGCACTCAAAGATTACCTATCCTCAGCCCCAGCTTTGATGAAACCAGAAAAAAGTGATGTGTTATCCTTGTATCTTGCAGTATCCTCAAAAGCAGTAAGTGCGGTCCTTGTTAAGGATCATGAAGGTACACAACATCCTGTCTATTATGTAAGTAAAAGTTTACTTGATGCCGAATCCAGGTATTCACACCTTGAAAAGCTTATTCTTGCATTAATTATGGCATCTACTAAGTTAAGACATTATTTTGAAACTCATGTTATCATTGTTAAAACTAATTTTCCAATTAAGAATGTCCTCAGGAAACCAGAAATGTCAGGAAGGATGGCTAAGTGGGCAGTGAAGCTGAGTGCATATGATATAAGATATGAGCCTCGGACAGCCATCAAATCCCAAGCATTAGCTGACTTTGTGGCTGATTTCAGTAGTGATTTACAAGAAGAAGCTGAGCTAGAAGTCCAGCAGCTAGAAGAGACCAAGGATCCTTGGATACTCTATACTGATGGATCCTCAAATGTCAAAGGCACAGGGCTGGGAATACTACTAAAATCGCCACAGGGGGACATAATACCCCACTCTATAGCTTGTGAGTTCCAAACCACTAACAATGAGGCTGAATATGAAGCCTTAATTGCTGGTTTGCAAATTGCTAAGCATATGGGGATCAGGTATCTTGAGGTACACGTAGATTCTTTGTTAATTACAAACCACTTTAATGGATCCTATGCTGTTAAAGGTGAAAAGCTAACCAAATATTTGGAGATAGTCAAAAGTTTGGCACTCTCTTTTGTTTCCTTTAGTTTGTCACAGGTACCAAGGGAAGAAAATACAGAAGCTGATGCATTGGCTAATTTAGGATCATCCTTGAAGATCCCGGAGGATATCAAGATTCCTATTATCCATATCCTGACCCCGACTATTGAGGATCATGCGGCTATGGAGATAGGGAATGATTCTGAAATGATCCCTAGTGAGGATACTCGATCCCATTCAGGATCAGGATCATGGATTCCACCAATTATGAGATACTTACAACATGGAGAGATTCCTACAGGAGAAAACCCTAGGGCTTTCAAATCTAAGGTATCTCAATTCACAATTTTAAATAATATGTTGTATAGACGATCTCTTGCAGGACCATACTTGAGATGCATTGAGGATCCTGAAATCCAAGAAGTTCTAAAAGACTTCCATGAAGGAGATTGTGGAAACCACACTGGGGGCAGGGCATTATTCTCAAGGATCCTGAGGACAGGATACTACTGGCCAACCATGAAGAGAGATGCTGTGGAGTATGCTAAAAGATGTGATCCTTGTCAGAGACACAGCAATGTCCTTCATCAACCAGCTGAATTATTGCATCCTATATCCTCCTCTTGGCCATTTATGAGATGGGGTATGGATATAGTTGGTAACTCCCTAAGGCACCTGGGGGAAAAGTATTCATGCTAGCTATGATGATTACTTCTCCAAGTGGATAGAGGCTGAGGCTTTTGTCCAAGTCAGAGAAAAGGAAGTTATATCCTTCATTAAAAGAAATATTATAACTAGATTTGGAATTCCTTCTGAGATTATATGTGATAATGGTTCTCAATTTATTGGGGGCAGAACCACTAACTTTTGTGACAGCTGGGGGATTAAGATGATAACATCAACACCAGTCCACCCACAAGCTAATGGCCAAGCAGAATCATCTAACAAGATCATCATCAACAATTTGAAGAAGAAGCTTGGATCCAAGAAAGGGAAATGGGTAGAAGAACTACCTTATGTGCTTTGGGCTGACAGGACAACCCCTAAGAATGCAATTGGTCAAACACCATTCTCTTTGGTGTTTGGGGCGGAATCAGTGATCCCAACAGAAATGGTGGTTCCAACTGCTAGAACAAGTACTCGTGATCCTGAGGAAAATAATGAAAACTTGGCTCAAGACCTAGATACTATTGAAGAAATAAGGGATATGGCTAGGATAAGGATGGCCAGTTATCAGCAAAGAATGGCTGGTGCTTACAACAAAAATGTCAGGATCAGGAGGTTTCAAGTTGGAGACATGGTATTAAGGAAAGCATTTCAGAATACCACCAATCCTGCTGATGGAAAGTTAGCTCCAAAATGGGAAGGCCCTTATTTGATTGAAGCTGAAGCAGGAAAGGGGGCATATAGATTGCTAACCATGGAAGGTGATTTGCTACCAAGAGCTTGGAATGCTGTCCACTTGAAGAAATATTTCATGTGAGTAGGATCCTCACGAAAGGGATATCCTTCAAGGATCCTCAAAGTATCGGTGATCCTTACTTAGGTAATATCCTAAACTTAAACTATTTCATTTCTCTATTTTCTCATATAAGGATAAGGATCATGTATCCTTTATCCATCTCTCACGTGAGTTTAAGTTTTGAAAGTTCAGGTATCCTTAGCATAACATTGGTTATCTGCTGAAGCAATCCGTTCCTTGGGTTTAACCCCAGATTATTTGGGCTTGACCCCAGTTCCGCCTGTAGCGCACGATGATCCTGGTATAGTTCAAGGCATTGGGACCAGTACTCGTTTTAGGGGCTGATAATTCCATTGTTCTGGCTATGCTTAGGATCCTACGTATAATGGTAGACGTACCATACATCCGTTCCTAAGGTTTCTAACGTTTTCACGTTAGCTAAGGTTTCTAACGTTTTCACGTTAGCTAAGGTTTTGGCATTTTCATGCCACTAAGTTTGGATAGTCGCCAGTTAGGGCCATACTCCAGTTTACATACGATCCTTGGGCTTGTCCCCAGTTATCCTTGGGCTTGTCCCCAGTTACTAACTCTTATCTTATAATTGGCTTAGTCCCAAGTTATGCTCTATTTCAGGTTCTTGAAGATAGACAACTAGGGATCCTTGATCCTTACTTTAATCTAAGGTTTATCTTGTAGTTATCCTTATTATGGTTAGGATCCTAACTTGGATCCTCAGGTATGATCCTTAACTATTTTTAATTCTATTCATTATTTATTTGAATAACCCTTATATTTGACAACTGAACTTATGATTCTTAAACCATATCATTTTTTAGAACTTATCGGTTATGGGATATGTGATCCTTGATCATGTCCTAAACTTTTTGTATATCTTTTCTGATTTTTAAGGCTTGATAAGTATAAACAAAATGAATATTACAACAGTTGGAAAGTAAGACATTATAAAGGATAACAACACAAGATAAGCGACAAAAGGTTAAATTTTTATTTATTAACAAAAGACTAACCCCTTAAGGTTGTCAAAATTGCCAACCCACATTTCTACCAGCAAAATGTGGCCCGTCCACATGTGTTGGCAAAGGGTGTCCATTGTTTACGGGTCTTTGTAGTGCAGAAAATAAAAGACGGGAGGATAACGAGTGGCTTCATCCCCCAAACAGAGGATCCATCCACCACCCATTATCTTGCCTATTGTCCACAGGATCATACATGATCCTTAATCCTAAAACCTACTGTTCAAGTACAACCCATCATTGTTCAACAAAAAACACCATAACCAAAACAAACTATCAAACTTAGAAAATTGGGCTCCGGCTGCGTCTAGAAATGTCCTTCATCGCCCAATCCTGCAGCCTAAACCTTCGCTGCATTGTCACCTCCAGCTCCACTTGTTTCACCACCTTCACCTTTGCCTCCAGCTTCAATTGTCAGGATCTCTTCAACCTCCTCAGCCTCTTCATCGTCCAGTTCGGCCAGCCTTGCCTTCCAACCTTCAATATCCCAGGTGCTCTTGTCAAAAGCAGGATCCTGAGCTTCCAAGGCCATTTGAAGCTTGGTCTTGTACATTGTAATGGCGGCAGAGACTTTGGCATCTTCGGTGATCTCACTCTTCTCATAGTCAACATTGACCAGCACCTTGGCCATCTGCTGTTTGGTATCCCGAACTTCCTTCTGAAGATCAGCAATTGTGAGATCCTTTAACACCGCAACCTGCTGGAGATCGGCAATCTTCCTATCCTGATCCTCAACGTGGCCCACATAGTCCTCAATCTCTGCGAATTTCTGCAAAAAGGATAAGGTCAGGATCATGTAATCAGCAGGATATACCAGCAGGATATGTCAACAGGATATACGAGCAAAGACAGTGATCCTCACCTCATTAAAGTACTCAAGGAATTGATGACGGATCAGAGGCAGACCCTGCAGATCCCCAGCTTCAGAGGCTTTTCTCTTCTTGATTGCCTTCCCTTTGAGGGGTGCCTTGGGGACCGAAGCTGTCGGACTGGTAGGAGCTTTTCTCTTGGAGGATCTGACAGTGGTGAGATCAGCAACATTGAACTTGGAAGCAGACTTGGTGGATTTTCCAGCACCTACACAATCAAAATAAGATAAGTATCTTTTCTTAATTCATATTTCACTATTTATTTAAATTTTAGACAAGGATACTTACTTGACATTGTGACAGAGCCTGAGGATACCTCCTGTGAATCTTGGGTTGTTATCTTGAAAGTTCTTGTCTCAGGGTCAAGTTTCTTGAAAGCAAGGAGCCTTTCCTTAGCAGCAGGGGACAGTTTGAGGTGTGAGACGGTGATAGCTGCATAAAAAGAAAGCAAAAATATAAGTTATCCTTACATCAAAAGAAAGTTCCTGGTGATCCTTCTCAGGGTCCTCCATCCTACCATGGGTAGCCCATTTTTTAGGAAGATCATTTCCATCCTGGATGGAATCTCTCTTGATAAAAAAGAAACGCCGCTTCCAATTAGCATCATTCTTGGTGGCTTTGAAGATCGGGTGTTCCTCACCGGGTTTGCGTTTAAACAAATAGCGATGAGAACCAAAGGTGGTAAGATCATACAGCTCTCCCAGCTCTGCCATTCCTAGATCTATTCCCTCCTGATCGATGATCCTTTCAAGGGTGTATAAAACCCTCCAAATCATCAGCATGGCTTGAACATAAGAGATGCCGGTTAGTGAAAAGAAAGATTGGGTGAAGGTTGGAAAAGGATATGAATAGCCTATGGTGAACGGAGTGACGGGGAAAGCAACCCACGTGTCGGAAATATGATCACTCAGGGCATTGGGGTCATAAGGCCTAAACTCGGCGTTCGTCGGGAAACAGTGGCGGATCCTATCTATCTGAGCATCATTGAAGCAGCAGTGTTCTTTAATAGAGTCTTCAATGATCCCCTGGCTTTTCGGAGGACTGTTCTTTGGGTGATCCTTGGCCGGAGAACTTCGGAGCAACATTTTCGAAGTGACGGAGATAAAGAAAGAAAAACAGAGTAAGAGAGGAAGAAAGAGGAGAAAGAAATACCTGGTTGATCGTCGACTGAGAATTTAAAGGGAGTTTCTTTCGAATTTGAATGCATAATGATCCTATCTATATCTCTATTTATAATTATGATTCTGCAGGATTGTCACTTCCGTGACGTCATGATCGCAACGGCTAGTTCTATTTTAACGGCTATATATCCGTTAGTTAGTTGCGGATAAGATCAAGAAAATATAACTCGCTCATTTTACAAATTACTCCTTATATTTTGGGGGCAATTGTTAGGGGAGGATTTTCTAACAATTAGTGATCCTTATTCGTTATCCTAATTAGTGATCCTTACTTCTGTGACAGGTGGTGATCCTCAGAAGAGCTTCAGGATCAGGATCACGGATCACTTTAAGGATCCTCGTACTGACGATTGTTTACTTATGTTTTGTACTATCTCGCAGGTATAACAAGCTTGACCAAGTCTTGGCGACATTCCTGGAGAATATTCCCAAACTATTCTGCACGTGCTTGACCAAAAATAGACGTTGTGGAGAACGTGGAGGCATGGCACGAAAGTCGGATAGTTAGTTTGGTAGTTATATTTCTATTTTAAAAGGGGTAACGAGCTAGTAGAGAAACACTTAGCCATTTTTGCAGCTACACACACTCATATACTCGCACACTTGAAGCTCTCGACGAACATACATTCATTTTCACTCACTTATACACATTTCACGATAGTGATCCTTGTACCTAGCTCGTTACTATCCGAAGTTGTAAACATTTAATCATTTATTTGAGCTTGGTGATCGGTAGTTTCCATCACCCGGGGTTTTTTGTGCCGGAGATCAACTCTTGATCAAGGGTTTTTTCCCCGTATACATCCTTGTGTCATTTGTGCAAATTACATTGAAGTGATCCTTGTCATTGATATACAGTTAGCATCATACCCCGTAACAAAGAGTTTGGTTGCAATATCCTCAACATATTTTTTGACCAAAACAATGTCAAGTAAGTATCTTTGTTTCAAAATTTAAATAAATAGTGAAATATAAGTGAAGTAAAGATACTTATCTTGTTTTGGTTATGTAGGTGCTGGAAAATCCACCAAGTCTGCTTCAAAGTTCAGTGTCACCGATCTCACCACCGTCAGATCCTCCAAAAGAAAGGCTCCTACCAGCCCGACAGCTTCAGTCCCCAAGGCACCCCTCAAAGGAAAGGGAGTCAAGAAGAGAAAGGCCTCCGAGGCTGAGGATCTGCAGGGTCTGCCTCTGATCCGCCACCAATTCCTCGAGTACTTCAACAATGTAAGGATCACTGTCTCTGCTCATATATCCTGCTGACATATCCTGCTGATTTGAGGATCACTTGGTCCTGACCTTATCTTTTATCCCATTTGCAGAAATTCGCTGAGATTGAGGACTATGTTGGCCACGTTGAGGATCAAGATAGGAAGATTTCCGACCTCCAGCAGGTTGCATTGCTAAAGGACCTGAAAATTTCTGATCTTCAGAAGGAACTCCAGGATGCCAAACAGGAGACGGCCAAGGTGCTGGTTAATGCTGACTACGAGAAGCATGATATCACCGAAGACGCCAAAGTCTCTGCCGCCATAGCAATGTACAAGACCAAGCTGCAAATGGCCTTGGAAGCTCAGGATCCTGCCTTTGACAAGAGCACCTGGGATGTGGAAGGCTGGAAGGCAAGGCTGGCTGAACTGGATGATGAAGAGGGGGCTGAAGAGATCCTGACGATCGAGGCTGGAAGCAAGGGTGAAGGTGGTGAAGCAAGTGGAGCCGGAGGTGGTGACGCATGGAAGGTTTAGGCTGCATGATTGGGCGATGATGGAAATTTCTAGACATAGCCGGAGCCCAATTTTTTTAGTTTGATGGTTGTTTTGCTGAACAATTTGATGGTTTGTACTGAATAATAGTTTTTAGGATTAAGGATCTAGGATCCTTCAGACAATAGGCATGATTGCAAATGGTGGAGGGATCCTCTGTTTGGGGGATGAAGCCATTGTGATCCTGCCGCCTTTATATTCCTGCACTACTTTGAACCTATTATCATGGACACCCTTTACCTACCCCAGCGGATGGGCCACGTATTGCTGGTAGATGCTCGGGGTAGGTAATTTTGACAACCTTTTAAGGGTTAATCTTTTGTTAATAAATAAAACCTTAATCTTTTGTCGCTTATCTTGTATTGTTATCCTTTTTGTCTCTTTAATTCTCAATTGTTTTGATGTACACTTATTGAATAAGCAATTTTGAATAAGTCAAATTGAAAATATTTAGGATATGATCCATGATCAAATATCCTATAGTTGAAGAATCCCAAAAAAGTAATATATTTTAAGGATCACAAGTTTAGTTGTCAAATTTTAAGGGTTATTCAAATAAACAATGAATAGAATTAAAAATAGTTAAGGATCATACCTGAGGATCCAAGTTAGGATCCTAACCATAATCAGGATAACTATAAGATAAACCTTAGAGAGAAGTAAGGATCAAGGATCCCTAGTTGCTTATCTTCAAGGGCCTGAAATAGAGCATATCTTGGGACTAAGCCAATATAAGATAAGAGTTAGCAACTGGGGACAAGCCCAAGGATAACTGGGGACAAGCCCAAGGATAACTGGGGACAAGCCCAAGGATCGTATGTAAACTGGAGTATGGCCCTAACTGGCGACTATCCAAACTTAGTGACATGAAAATGCCAAAACCTTAGCTAACGTGAAAACGTTAGAAACCTTAGGAACGGATGTATGGTACGTCTACCATTATACGTAGGATCCTAGGTATAGCCAGTACAATGGAATTATCAGCCCCAAAAGCGAGCACTGGTCCCACTGCCTTGAACTATACCAGGATCATCATGCGCTACAGGCGGAACTGGGGTCAAGCCCAAATAACTGGGGTTAAACCCAAGGAACGGATTGCTTCTGCAGATAACCAATATTTTGCTAAGGATACCTGAACTTTCAAAACTTAAAATCACGTGAGAGATGGATAAAGGACACATGATCCTTATCCTTATATGAGAAAGTAAAGAAATGAAATAGTTCAAGATTAGGATATTACCAAAGTAAGGATCACCGATACTTTAAGGATCCTTCAAGGATACCCCTAACGTAAGGATCATCTGTGCCATGAGGATCCTGCTCACATGAAATATTTCTTCAAGTGGAGAGCATTCCAAGCTCTTGGTAGCAAATCACCTTCCATGGTTAGCAATCTATATGCCCCCTTTCCTGCTTCAGCTTCAATCAAATAAGGGCCTTCCCATTTTGGAGCCAATTTTCCATCAGTAGGATTGGTGGTATTCTGAAATGCTTTCCTTAATACCATATCTCCAACTTGAAACTTCCTGATCCTGACATTTTTGTTGTAAGCACCAGCCATTCTTTGTTGATAACTGGTCATCCTTATCCTAGCCAGATCCCTGATTTCTTCAATAGTATCCAGGTCTTGAGCCAAGTTCTCATCATTTTCCTCAGGATCACGGGTACTTGTTCTAGCAGTTGGAACCACCATTTCTGTTGGGATCACTGATTCTGCCCCAAATACCAAAGAGAATGGCGTTTGACCAGTAGCATTCTTAGGGGTTGTCCTATCAGCCCAAAGCACATAAGGTAGTTCTTCTGCCCATTTCCCTTTCTTGGATCCAAGCTTCTTCTTCAAATTGTTGATGATGATCTTGTTGGATGATTCTGCTTGACCATTAGCTTGTGGGTGGACTGGTGTTGATGTTATCATCTTAATCCCCCAACTGTCACAAAAGTTAGTAGTTCTGCCCCCAATAAATTGGGAACCATTATCACATATAATTTCAGAAGGAATACCAAATCTAGTTATAATATTTCTTTTAATGAAGGATATAACTTCCTTTTCTCTGACTTGGGCAAAAGCTTCAGCCTCTATCCACTTGGAGAAGTAATCAGTCATAGCTAGCATGAACACTTTTCCACCAGGTGCCTTAGGGAGCTTACCAACTATATCCATACCCCATCTCATAAATGGCCAAGAGGAGGATATCGGATGCAAAAATTCAGCTGGTTGATGAAGGATATTGCTGTGTCTCTGACAAGGATCACATCTCTTAGCATACTCCACAGCATCTCTCTTCATGGTTGGCCAGTAGTATCCTGTCCTCAGGATCCTTGAGAATAATGCCCTGCCCCCAGTGTGGTTTCCACAATCTTCTTCATGGAAGTCTTTTAAAACTTCTTGGATTTCAGGATCCTCAATGCATCTTAAGTATGGTCCTGCAAAAGAGCGTCTATACAACATATTATTTAAAATTATGAATTGAGATACCTATATTTTGAAAGCCCCAGGGTTTTCTCCTGTAGGAATCTCTCCATATTGTAAGTATCTCATGATTGGTGAGATCCATGATCCTGATCCTGAATGGGATTGAGTATCCTCACTAGGGATAATTGCAGAATTCTTTCCTATCTCCATAGCCACATGATCCTCGATAGCCGGGGTCAGGATATGGATAATAGGGATCTTGATATCCTCTGGGATCTTCAAAGATGATCCTAAGTTAGCCAATGCATCAACTTCTGTATTTTCTTCCCTTGGTACCTGTGTCAAACTAAAGGAAACAAAGGAGAGTGCCAATTCTTTGACTATCTCTAAATATTTGGTTAGCTTTTCACCTTTAACAGTATAGGATCCATTAAAGTGGTTTGTAATTAACAATGAATCTACATGTACCTCAAGATACCTGATCCCCATATGCTTAGCAATTTGCAAACCAGCAATTAAGGCTTCATATTCAGCCTCATTGTTAGTGGTCTGGAACTCACAAGCTATAGAGTGGGGTATTATGTCCCCCTGTGGCGATTTTAGTAGTATTCCAAGCCCTGTGCCTTTGACATTTGAGGATCCATCAGTATAGAGTATCCAAGGATCCTTGGTCTCCTCTAGCTGCTGGACTTCTAACTCAGCTTCTTTTTGTAAATCACTACTGAAATCAGCCACAAAGTCAGCTAATGCTTGGGATTTGATGGTTGTCCTAGGCTCATATCTTATATCATAGGCACTAAGCTTCACTGCCCACTTAGCCATCCTTCCTGACATCTCTGGTTTCCTGAGGACATTCTTAATTGGAAAATTAGTTTTAACGACAATAACATGAGTTTCAAAATAATGTCTCAACTTAGTAGATGCCATAATTAATGCAAGAATAAGCTTTTCAAGGTGTGAATACCTGGATTCGGCATCAAGTAAACTTTTACTTACATAATAGACAGGATGTTGTGTACCTTCGTGATCCTTAACAAGGACGGCACTTACTGCTTTTGAGGATACCGCAAGATATAAGGATAACACATCGCCTTTTTCTGGTTTCATCAAGGCCGGGGCTGAGGATAGGTAATCTTTGAGAGCTCTTAAGGCATTTTCATGCTTCTCAGTCCACTCAAATTTCTTGTTCTTTCTTAGGATATCATAGAATTCTTTGCACTTCTCTGAGGATTTGGATATAAATCTGTTCAAAGCTGCGATCCTGCCTGTTAGCCTTTGGACATCCTTAGCATTGGTAGGGGACTTGATGTTCATTATTGCTTTGATTTGTTCTGGACTGGCTTCAATGCCTCTCTTTGTCACCATATATCCTAAGAATTTACCTGCTTTAACACCAAAGTGACATTTTGAAGGATTAAGTTTCATGTTATATTTGTCAAGGATATCGAATGCTTCCTCCAAGTCCCTTAGGTGATCCTCAGCTTTTATGGATTTTACCACCATATCATCTATGTAAACCTCCATAGTTTGTCCAATCTGATCCTTGAACATCATATTCACCAGCCTTTGATATGTTGCACCTGCATTTCTTAGTCCGAACGGCATAGCAATATAGCAGTATATACCAGTTGGAGTCATGAAGGCTGTATCCTCTTGATCGGATGGTTCCATTTGGATTTGTTGAAATCCAGATGAAGCATCCATAAAAGTTAACAGTTCATGACCCGCAGTTGCATCCACCATGGAGTCAATGTGGGGTAATGGGAAAGGATCATTGGGACATGCCTTATTTAAATCGGTAAAATCGACACATACCCTCCACTTTCCGTTTTTCTTTTGAACAACAACCACATTGGCCAACCATCTTGGATACTTGACCTCTCTAATCATACATGCCCGGAGTAATTTCTCTACCTCCTCCTGGATAATAGCATTTCTTTCTGGTGCAAATTTCCTTCTCCTTTGATGGATTGGTTTGAAGGACCTATCGATGCCAAGTTTGTGAGTAATAATATCCTTAGATATACCTGTCATATCCTCATGCTTCCATGCAAAGGTAGTTTTCCTCCTTTTAAGGAAGGATACGAGGTCTTCTTTCATTTTGCCAAGGATCCCTGATCCGATATAGATTTTGGATTCAGGATCATGAGGATCCATGAGGATTTCTACCACATCCTGCTCTCTTGCCTCCAAGACATCCCTTGGAGGATACTTTGATTGCTATTGCTCCCTTGACTTCGAGGCTGGTTTCATCGATGAAGTATAGCAATTCTTAGCCTCCTGCTGATCACTATCAATCTTGACTATTCCCCAAGGACTAGGGAGCTTCACACATTGATGGTAAGTAGATGGGACTGCCTTCATATCGTGTATCCAGGGCCTGCCAAGGATAACATTACAACAAGATAAACAGTCAATAACACAAAACTTTTGGTAAGAATGTAGGCCTTCGATATAAATTGGGAGTTTAATGTCCCCCAGAGTATTCTTGGTCTCGCCACTGAATCCCACGAGCACAGAGGATCTTGGTATGATGTCGGATTCAGGGATGTTCATCTTCTTGAGAACACCTAGCTGGATAATGTTCACAGAGCTTCCTCCATCTATAAGGATCCTGCAAACAAAATGGTTAGAAATAAAAAGAGTGATAACCAAACCATCATGATGAGGATCCTGGATGTCAATACGATCATCCTCATCAAAAGTTATAACTTTTCCTTCGGAGACACTGGATGTTCGAATGGGTCTATCTCCATTATCCATCTTGGTTTCCTTCGCATGTCTTTTGGCTGCGGAGAAGGATGTTCCACAAATGTCTGATCCTCCAGATATAAAGTTTATTACTTGTGCATCTGCTGGAGGGGCCGGAGTTTTCTCAGGGATCCTTTCAGGATCCTGAGTCCTTGACTTTTTTCTACCCAACAATTCTTTTAGATGCCCCTTGCTCAACAAGTATCCAATTTCATTTCTTAGTGCAATGCATTCTTCTGTGAGATGCCCAAAATCTTCATGGTATGCACACCACTTTGATTTATCCTTAGCTGCAGCTGGCCTATCATTTTTTCTGGGCCATCTAGCTTTATCACCTAAATTCTGCATCGCAAGGATTAGTTCATTGTTATCAACAGAAAAACAATATTCAGAAATTGGAGGATAATCCTCATCATCCTCCTCTTGTTCAACAGCATGCACATTCTGGTTATCAGATCTATTATAGGATCTGAACTTGTTCTTGAATGAGGATCCTTGCTTCTCTTGCTTTGAGGATCCTGCTAACCTCTCCTGGATCCTTTTGTCATCCTCTAGCCGGATGAACCTAAGGGCCCGGGTTCTTACCTCATCTAAGTTCCTGCATGGTGTCATAACAAGATCATCATAGAACAATGAATCCCTAAGCAATCCCATTTTGAAGGCCTCAACAGCCGTGGCTATATCCAAGTTGGGAATGTCTAAGGACTCTTTACTAAATTTAGTGATATAATCCCTTAATGATTCATTATGACCCTGGGTTATCCTATATAGATCACTAGCTAATCGTTCAAATTTTCTACTACAAGAAAACTGATTATTAAATAGGTTAACTAGATTAGCAAATGAGGTAATAGAGTAGGGAGGAAGACTTAGCAGCCATTTGAGAGCTGATCCAGTAAGAGTGGATCCGAATCCCTTGCACAGGCATGCTTCCTTTAACCTTTCTGGGATTGGATTGATCTCCATCCTTTCCCTGTATTGAGCTATGTGTTCCTCAGGATCCGTTGAACCATCATACAGCTTCATGGTTGGCACATGGAACCTTTTGGGTATCTCAGCATCACAAATTGGTGGTGCAAAACGAGATATCTTATGGCTTCCATCTGCAATCTTTGGGATAGGTTTGACCACTCCTGGAACACTTGATATTATATCCTTCAACTTTTGCAACTCTCTGGCCATGGTATGGTTGATACCTGGATCCTGCATAAGGCCATGGTTAGTAGTATAAGAATTATTAAAAGTGTTACCTCCCATTGGATTCAAATTAGGAAGAATGGATGTTAATCCATATTGTTGGGGCTCTGGAATGACCGATGGACCAGTAGAAGCAATGGTTTGCATTGGAATGAAATCCCCCTGATGGACGTCGGAACTTCCTGATTGCAAACTTCTTAAGGATCCTGGCATCTGGAAGGATCCCTGAAACTGTGGGTATCCTTGTACCTGGGAGGATCCTTGAACCTGGGAGGATCCTGGGACATAGGAGGATCCTTGAACTTGGGAGGATCCTGGAACATAGGAGGATCCTTGAACTTGGGAGGATCCTTGAACCTGGGAGGATCCTTGAACCTGGGAGGATCCTTGAACATAAGAAGATCCTTGAACCTGGGAGGATCCTTGAACCCGGGAGGATCCTTGAAACGACCAGTACCCTTGAATCTGCTGCACTCCCGAGTATCCTCCTGAGCTTGCAAAGGATCCTATATGCTGAGGATGGGATCCTGATGGTTGAAAATGTAACCCTGAAGCCTGAGTCATTACTGATGACCCGTAATGCACTCCTTTTGGTCCTCCAACATATTGAACGTCTGGAACCGCTGAAGGCTGAGAAGTTATAACCGGAGTATCAAAACTCAAAGATCTGGGCATTAGTGGGGAATGATCCTCTGCCGATCTCTTTTGTTTCTTGATGTCTCCAATTTCTCTAAGGATTCTTTCATTGGTCTTATCCTGCTGCTGGATATGCTCCTTCATCTGCAAAATCAGAGTAAACAAGTCACTAGTATTAGGGGAGGATTTTCTAACAATTAGTGATCCTTACTTGTTATCCTAATTAATGATCCTTACTTCTGTGACAGATAGTGATCCTCAGAATAGCTTCAGGATCAGGATCATTGTTTGTTTGTGTTTCGTATTATTTTGCAGGAGTAACAAGCTTGACTTGGTCTTGGCAACGTTACTATGGAATATTCCTCGGGTATTTCGCACACGTTTGACTGGAAATGGACGTTGTGGAGAACGTGGGAGCTTGGCACAAAATTCGGATAGTTTGTTAGCGTAGTTAACTTCTATTTTTAAAGGGGTGACGAGCTATTAATTAGAACACTTAGCCATTTTCAGCTACACACACTCTCATACAATCGCACTCTTAAAGCTTTCGGCAAACACTTAACAGTTTTCGCTCACTTTTACACATTTCACACTAGTGATCCTTGTACCTAGCTCGTTACTATCCGAAGTTGTAAACATTTACTGATTTATTTAAGCTTGGTGATCGGTAGTTTCCATCACCCGGGGTTTTTTGTGCCGGAGATCAACTCTTGATCAAGGGCTTTTTCCCCGTATAAACCTTGTGTCACTTGTTATTTATTTTTCATAGTGATCCTTATTGCTACAAAGTAATTCAAGCATCATACCCCGTAACAGAGAGTTTGGTTGCATTATCCTCATCAGATTTTTTGACCAAAACAGTTTGGCGCCCACCGTGGGGCAATTGGTGCTTCATTCCTAAGAAGTTTTTCTGTTGGTGATCATTCCGGTTCATTGCATACAAATACATGGCTTCATCATTGAAGAATACCTCTACTGCAATGTCTGCGGTCAATTCATCTCAGGGCATTCCACCTTTGCCTCCACCACCTTCTGGACCTCAGAAAAATGCCGAGAAGAAACCAACTCCCATTTTCTCCAAACCTCCAACTTCTTCTGCTTCTTACACTCCCACTACTAGTGACATGTTTACTTTGATTTTGCAGATGAAGGATCATATACAGCAACAGGATAAGACCAATGAAAGGATTCTCAAAGAAATCGGAGATCTCAAGAAACAAAAGAAAACGGCAGAGGATCATTCCCCACTGGTGCCCAAATCTTTGAATTTTGATACTCCGGTGATTACTTCTCAGCCATCAGTGGTTCCAGATGTTCAATATGTGGGTGGACCAAAAGGAGTGCACTACGGAGCAACAACAGTGACCCAGGCATCAGGTTCATATTTCCAGCCAGCAGGATCCTATCCTCAGCATATGGGATCCTTCATGAATTCAGGAGGATACTCAGGAGCGCAGCAGATTCAAGGATCTTCCTTTGTTCCAGGATCATTCCAGGTTCAAGGATCCTCCTTTGTTCCAGGATCATCCCAGGTTCAAGGATCCTCCTTTGTTCCAGGATGATCCCAGGTTCAAGGATCCTCCTTTGTTCCAGGATCATCCCAGGTTCAAGGATCCTCCTTTGTTCCAGGATCATCCCAGGTTCAAGGATCCTCATTTGTTCCATGATCATCCCAGGTTCAAGGATCCTCCTTTGTTCCAGGATCATCCCAGGTTCAAGGATCCTCATTTGTTTCAGGATCGTCCCAGTTTCAGGGATCCTTCCAGATGCCAGGATCCTTGAGGAGTTTGCAAACAGGAAGTTCAGATGTCCATCAGGGAGATTTTATTCCGATGCAGACCATTGCTTCTACTGGTCCTTCAATCATTCCAGAGCCCCAACAATATGGATTAACATCCATTCTTCCTAATTTGAATCCAATGAGAGGTAACACTTTTAATAATTCTTATACTACTAACCATGGCCTTATGCAGGATCCAGGTATTAACCATGCCATGGCCAGAGAGTTGCAAAAGTTGAAGGATTTGATATCAAGTGTTCCAGGAGTGGTCAAACCTATCCCAGAGATTGCAGATGGAAGCCACAAGATATCTCGTTTTGCACCACCAATCTGTGATGCTGAGATACCCAAGAGGTTCCATGTGCCAACCATGAAGCTGTATGATGGTTCGACGGATCCTGAAGAACACATAGCTCAATACAGGGAGAGGATGGAGATCAATCCAATCCCAGAATGGTTGAAGGAAGCATGCCTGTGCAAGGGATTCAGATCCACTCTTACTGGATCGGCTCTCAAATGGCTGCTAAGTCTTCCCCCCTACTCTATTACCTCATTTGCTAATCTAGTTAACCTATTTAATAATCAGTTTTCTTGTAGTAGAAAATTTGAACGATTAACTAGTGATCTATATAGGATAACCCAGGGTCATAATGAATCATTAAGGGATTACATTACCAAATTCAGTAAAGAATCCTTAGACATTCCCAACTTGGATATAGCCACGGCTGTTGAGGCCTTCAAAATGGGATTGCTTAGGGATTCATTGTTCTATGATGATCTTGTTATGACACCATGCAGGAACCTAGATGAGGTAAGAACCCGGGCCCTTAGCTTCATCCGGCTAGAGGATGACAAAAGGATCCAGGAGAGGTTAGCAGGATCCTCAAAGCAAGATAAGCAAGGATCCTCATTCAGGAACAACAAGTTCAGATCCTATAACAGATCTGATAACCAGAACGTGCATGCTGTTGATCAGGAAGAGGATGATGAGGATTATCCTCCAATCTCTGAATATTGTTTTTCTGTTGATAACAATGAACTAATCCTTGCGATGCAGAACCTAGGTGATAAAGCCAGATGGCCCAGAAAAAATGACAGACCAGCTGCAACCAAAGATAAATCAAAGTGGTGTGCATACCATGAAGATTTTGGGCATCTCACAGAAGAATGCATTGCACTAAGGAAGGAAATTGGATACTTGTTGAGCAAGGGGCATCTAAAAGAATTGTTGGGTAGAAAAAAGTCAAGGACTCAGGATCCTGAAAGGATCCCTGAGAAAGCTCCGGCCCCTCCAGCAGATGCACAAGTAATAAACTTTATTTCAGGAGGATCAGACATTTGTGGCACGTCCTTCTCAGCAGCTAAAAGGCATGCAAAGGAAACTAAAATGGATAATGGAGAAAGACCCGTTCGAACATCAAGTGTCTCCGAAGGAAAAGTCATAACCTTTGATGAGGATGATCGTGTTGATATCGAGGATCCTCATCACGATGGCTTAGTTATTACTCTTTTCATTTCTAACCATTTTGTCCGCAGGATCCTTATAGACGGAGGAAGCTCAGTAAACATTATCCAGCTTGATGTTCTAAAGAAGATGGGTATCCCTGAATCAGATATCATACCAAGATCCTCCGTGCTCGTGGGATTTAGTGGCGAAACTAAGAATACCCTGGGGGACATTAAGCTCCCAATATACATCGAAGGCCTACACTCTTATCAAAAATTTTGTGTTATTGATTGTTTATCTTGTTGTAATGTTATCCTTGGCAGGCCCTGGATACACGATATGAAGGGAGTCCCATCTACTTACCATCAATGTGTGAAGCTCCCTAGTCCTTGGGGAATAGTCAAGATTGATAGTGATCAGCAGGAGGCTAAGAATTGCTATACTTCATCGATG
>JARYGA010040237.1:0-31252 GCA_030545235.1 Helianthus tuberosus | reverse complement strand
AAAGACTTCCGTAGTTTACATCTGTTGCAACCCTGTGTTGGTAGGTTGGAAATGTTGAAGCTTTAAACTGTTACTATGCACACGGTGAGGAGAATCCGAATTTCCAGAGGCGTAGTTACTGGATGTTAGATACGTAAGTATAATTTGTCTCTTCACAGAATCACAGATGCTTTTTGCCATATTTTACAGCTGAAAAATTAATGGATAGAAAAAAATTGGCATTCATTGTTGCGCAAAGTGCATGAAATAGAAACAAACTTTAGACTCTTTCCTAAACTTAGCATCCCACTTAAAAATGTACACAGGATTAAAACAAACTTACATTTTATTAACCTTTTCTAGCAACCAAGTTACATTTTATCACCAACTGTTGTAATGAATGGCCTGTTCAACCAGTAGTAGCAGGTTATCTTTTGCTGATTCTAAAAAGTTGTTGGCGTGGCATCGTATTTGTCATTTTACAGTATAGGTATAGGCCATGTGGTATTTGATATGGCATCTAATAATTACTCTTGAACCTAATTTTTATAGAAAGATCATCGTTTCATACTTGTAAATGATTTTCTTTTTCACAAAAAACATTTTTTTGTGTATGTGGCATTTGTTGTTACGGCTCACATGGCATTAACCAGTGCGGTCAGCAATTCAAAATCAATGATGTTGGTTGCAAAAATTGATAATAAGCTGTAATTTAGGTTTCTGTTTTGCTTCTAATTTACGGTTGATTGCTAAAATTGAGAAAAAATGTTTGTTACATACATATGTTGTGCAGTTTGCTTGTATTTAACTGACATGTCAACATACATAGACGGTCTTATGTTCCTTGATTTTGTGGTGGCAGGGCAATGGAGCATATTGTTCTTGTTCATTACAGAGATATAACCATAGTAAGTCTTATGAACTTATAAACAAAAGTGAAAATCCTGATTGTGACGTGCCCCCCTATGTATTCAGTTGTCACCATATGTATCTCTTTGTGTTTTTTCGTGCTTCCTTTATGTGCCAAGTAACCGCAAATCTTGTGTATTTTCTTTCCTTCTTTCAAGCCGTTTTTCCTGATTAAGATTTGACCAGCATTTTAGTATTATTTTTTAACCACTTAATAACTATGTTATTTCAAATACGAAATTCTTTCCCTGTTGGTTATTTGTTACTCCCTCCGTCACAAATTCATTATCCGAACGCAAGAAAAAAACACAATTCAAGACATGTACATTTATTGTTTGATACCTAATTTAGATTAGGAAAATAAATTTACCCTTTGCACATAAATGGAAAACACACAGTGTTTCATGACAAGAGTAAATGGGATATTAGTAAATTATTACTACCCGTAGTTGAGAAAGGAAAATCATTTGGGACAAACTAAAAGAGAAACATGAAGAGTAATTTTGTGATGGGAGGATTGGAGGAGTATGATTCATATTAAAATTAACGAAAATGGTTATTTGCAGGGTAAGCATAGTGCAGGGCCCATTTCAAGTTTGACTTTGGGATCTTCTAATATAATTCAGAGTTCCCATTCCTACACCACTCAGCTTATATCACCCTCTGTTAGTGAATTTGATGAACCTTACACCAGCCTGTCTGCGGGTCCTACTTTGATAGAAGCTAGTCAAAGTGTTCTTACAACATCACATCGCCCGAATCTAATAGAAAGAATTGAGGAAACTGATCCTTCACCTGATCTCCAAATTAATCAGGCTTTGAGAAGGCTCGAGGAGCAGTTAAGTTTGGATGGCTTGAAAGATGTTGGAATATATTATGGCGACAATGACGTAGGGCTAACAATTAATGAGCAAAGTTATAGTGGATCTGAGGGGTTGCACTATGGTTCAGATGATTATGTGTGTCTACAATATCCAGGTTTGTTTTCCTCATAACCAACAAAACATGTACATACACAGTATATAGTGTATCTCAGATATATATAAATGATAAATCCATAACATGGTGGGTCATGTTTTGGGTTGGGTAAAGGGTTGAAACATGTCAAATTTAGTCGGGTCACAAATAATTTTAAAACTCGTTATAGATTATGAATGTGTTAGTTATGATTACAAATCTATATAGTAATAATTTTAATCTTTGAATCAAATTATAAGTAGACTGTGGGCTAATCGACTTTCAACTCCCACTCATTCAACCTGTTCCTTCTGTAGCTATTTTTTTTTAAATTCTGATTCATTTGATCTGTTTGAGTTAGATACAACCCAAATCAACTTATTGCATAAGTAACCAAGTTAAATTTCCAACAAAATAAATTACTCATAGTCTCATATTCATTTTTTGGGTGTGGAATCGGTCAGTGGCCATCAGGGGTAATCTCATGGATTGGATTGAGGGCACCGTTTTTATAACTATACAAGTCTTTAAAGTCCAGAGTTGATTGGGGGCCTTAGCTGAACCTATGATACCAAACATTTATGCCACTCGGTGACAGTTTTTTTCTAAGATGTTTTATTAAAGTTAATTTTCACTTTTTGTTATATTGATCATTTTTATTATATATATGAATAATGAATAATGAAAATTTTGTGTGGTGAATAGTGTTACCCCATATGGTTTCTCACCTCTCAGCCTAGTTTTAGTTTTTGTATTTACATCGTCCTCTTCCTAATTGGGTGCCAACCAACCATAACAGCTTTGGATAAAACTGAAGATCAACTAAACACATTGGACAACTGTACAACTGACCATGCGATACTGCATCAGTACCAGCAACCACCCATGGGTGAATTTACTTTACCAAGTCAGCAAACTTTAATTTGGAAGGACATTCTAAAATACGATGAGAATGCTGCAGATGATGGTTCACTAGAGAATTACGTATACCCATCAGATCAAAATGTGAGATTATATTTTAATTGTCTAGTCTGAAAAGCTAGTCACTATTTTTCTGCTTCACTTATTTACTGTTTGTTTTCATGCAGTATGATGAGACATTATTTGTTGGTAGTTGCTACTACATTGCACACACGTGTAGGAAAAAAGTTCTAAATGGCCCATAAAAATGTCACCATTAGGAGTGTAAATGAGCCAGGCTGTACTCGAGTTTGGCTCATTCAATTTAAGAGAACGCGACTTGTTTTTGAGTGTTACATGTTACACTTGAGCTCAGCAGTTTGCAGGCTTGAGTACAACTTGTTTGTCAAATAAAAATTTGAAATCATTATACATGTATTTGCTTTTAAATTTTATTATTCACACATCTTCATTTAATTCTATTATAATATTATATTGTACATATGGGATGGCTTTTTTGTAAAATGCGCCCCTAACATAGGACACGTCAAAAAACATGTTTTTTTAAAGTGATGCACAGCCTTTATAAAACCAACGAACAAGTGCCTAATTTTAAAAAAATTTGGCAGCTCGGTCACCAATTTGAAAGGAATGCGTCACTTTGGAAAAACACGCTTTTTATGGTTTTTTTGTCAAACAAGCTTATTTGATCCTATCTTATCCCGTATATGTGTGTGTGTTGCACATATTTTTTTAATGTAAAACTATGGTATTGCTTATAATTATATTTATGTAAATCTATGTATATGAGCTTGTTTCTGGTTGTGAGCCTAATCGAGCTCTATGCTTCAAGCCTGAGCTCACTTACGCCCTACTTGTGATTGACACTTAATCTTCTACTACTCATACTTGGTATTTTTACATTTCTTTTCATTCCTCTTATTAGAGTATGCGTCATTGTTGTTCGTCAACAGGAAGTGCTTTTACCTCAATCACAAAGCGATATAATGGAAGATCAAGTGAAGCACCATTCTGGAGATACTGGTGCAAGTAATGAATGTAAATCTACTGCTTCTTTAGTTTCTTTTGCAGTAAATAAATATATTAAAAGGTTAAACTGACTTGGCACAATTGTAAAATTAAGGTTGCAAAATGGTCAGATCTGGTCCTACTCACAAACACAACTCCTTTTTATTCTAGTAACTAATGTCTTAAATATGATCTTAAATCTAAATTATTAAAATATTGGCCTAATTTTTTTAATTTGTATTTCCCGCATCCATATTGTTATCCCAAGATTAAAATATTGGCCTAATTTCTTTTTTAATTTTGTATTTCCAGCATCCATATTTTTATCTCAAGAACTTGAAGATTCAACATTTCCCGGTTACATCCCTCCGAAAAATATGTTTCAAAGTGATGCAGACTTGTACTCCACATTGTTTGACCAAGGTCAAATTGAACCACCGCTCACATCAGATTCAAGTTTAACCATTGCACAAGAGCAGAAATTTAGTATTCGTGAAATATCCCCTGAGTGGGGCTATGTGACCGAGCCAACAAAGGTAAATTCATTGAAGTTATATCTTCACTTGTTTTTTATTCCTTTTATCCTTTATAATGGTTGTGTAAGTGCATATATTCCTGTCATATTTTCTTTGCACTCTTTCTGTTATTATTATAGAAGAATTGGTTCTATAATATAGTCATTAACATTAGACCACCTCCATCTTAAAAAAATTGTCCACAAACAAAAAACAATAACATAAGATATGTAAATTTAATGTAGATGTTAATTAGGTAAACATCAATTTTTCCCCTTAATAGATTTAGATACCAATTAAGGGGGTGTTTGGTATTGCGTTTGAAAAACATGTACAAGGACTAATGACACGTAAAAATCGCATCACGGTCTAATTTTTTTATCCCAAAAGCCGATGCGAGAAGTGTACCACTATACTCTCTCCTAAAAGTCTCTCCGTCTTCTCCAAGAAATCTTTTCCTTGATCATGTCCTCAAAGAGGTGCAAGTACAGTATACTTGTTGAATATTCGTAACTCTGTTGTATGCAGGTACTCATAATTGGGACATTTACATGTGATCCATCAAATAATGAATGGATTTGTATGTTTGGCGACACTGAAGTCCCTGTTAAGATTATTCAAGAGGGAGTAATCTCCTGTCATGCGCCACCTCATCCACCTGGAAAAGTTGCTATGTGTATTACATCTGGCAATCGAGAGGCTTGTAGTGAAGTCAGGGAGTTTGAGTATCTTGATAAACCAAGCATGCAGGTGCGAACCAACTTCTCAGAAAACGAATTAAAAAGGAGCCCGGAAGAATTATTATTGCTTGTCAGATTTGTGCAAATGCTGTTATCTGACAAAATTGGGCAAAACGGTAAAAGCACTGGAATGGAGTCGGATGTTCTAACAAGTTCAATGGCTGGTGAAGATTCATGGGCTCAAATCATTGAGAGTGTATTAAATGGAAGTCTGGAATCTTGGAAAACTATAGATTGGCTTCTAGAAGAAGTTTTAAAAGACAAATTGCAAACGTGGGTTTGGTTAAAAATGCAGGAGAAGGAGAATCTTCCTGTTTTGTCGAAAAGAGAACAAGGGATAATACATATGATTTCTGGATTGGGCTTTGTTTGGGCCTTGGCACCTATACTTAAATCTGGAGTTGGTATAAATTTTCGTGATGTCAATGGCTGGACTGCTCTTCATTGGGCTGCACGTTTTGGAAGGTAATCTTTATATTTATATTTTGGGATAATGCGTATGCGGGCCACCGATGTATTGGATCTATTTAACGCCTTAAATTTTGACAAGACAAACATACCCTTGTATCAAGTTAACAATAAGCTACAACTAGTAATAAGCCCGCGCGCGTTGCGGCGCGGGCACATCGCAAATATCGAATGGATTAGTCCAAACGTTATGTGATGCGTTAACCATATGAAAACGTGTGTGTTCGACGTATTCAATTGAACTCAGTAGTCAGTATAACCTATATAAGCATTGCGATTGGATCAAAACATAAAGTAAATCGAATTAATACCGTATAATCAGAATGTATTATATACATATTATATGGGATATATTAGAGGTTTAAAAAAAGGAAAAAAAAATACAATTTGACTCCACTAGTTTCTGAACAAAATTTACGAACACATACATAAAAATAAGCATGAAAACGTCTTATATTTGACCTGACTTGTTTCCCAAAAAAGTTTACGTCAAAACGTAGACCAACTCGAATTAATACAGACACATACATAAAAATATGCACGTAAAAATGGTTTTAAACGAAAACGTATTATATTTGACCTGACTTGTCTCCATAAAAAATTTACGTCAAAACGTAGACACACTCAAATTTATATTGATACGTACATAAAAATACGCACGTAAAAAAAGTTTTTTTAAAGTAAAAGAATGATAGAGGTAAACAAAAGTTACTGATGGAAAATTAAATTAGTAAAAAGGTAGGGGTTAAAAACGCCAAATGCTAAAGTAGAGGGGTAATAGAAACATAGAAGGGAGTAAAATGGACTAACTCCAAAAGTGAAAGGGCCAACCAAAGCCGGTGGAAACCCCACCGACTTTGGTTTTTAAGATAGTATACAATTCAATGTTAGATTTTTTTTTTTGTCAGTTTACAGTATTCCTGCATGTTTGTAGCTGGAATTGGTTAACGTAACTGAATATATACTTGTGCCTGTAAAGTAGTTTCAATATAGAGGTGGTCTTTAGGGCTGTAAACGAACCGAACGTTCAGCGAACAGTTCGTGAACCGTTCAGCGGGAAGTTCGTTTACGTTCGTTCGTATAATTAATGAACGAACATGAGCAAAAAATTTCGTTCGGTTAGTTAAATGAACAAACACGAATAGATGTTACATTTGTTCAATTGCGTTCGTGAATGTTTGGTAATGTGTTCATGAACATTCTTTCATGTTCATGTTGTTCATTAAATATTTTTTAGCATTTATTTATTTTATCTAACTTTTTATATTCTTTAACTCTTATTTATCTCATTACCCCAACAAATAAAATAGGAAAGCCTATCTGCACCTTGTTTATGAACCGTTCTACTTTTTTTTTCATTATTCACATCGAAAAATACTATCGACTTTCTTTCAATGATTAGGGCTTCAAGGTCTAGTGTCGTTCCTTCTCACCATCCACCTCTAGCAACCGTCGTCTTTGCTGATTTTATCTGTGTTTGTTTGTGTTCGTGAACCGTTCGTAAAAACATTTCTTTCCTTAATGGTCAAACACGAACATAAAATCTTGTTCGGTAAGTGTTCATGAACTGTTCGTGAATATATTATATCCTTAACGAACGAACACGGACAAGGCTTTGTCGTGTTCGTTCGATTCGTTTACAGCCCTAGTGTTTGTGAAAAAATTCAAAAAAAAACTGAATGCTTCCAGATACATTATCCCTTGCGTTTATGTTTTACGGTCAGTTTTATATATCTTTTTATTTTGCATAGAATACCAATGCACTTTCACTTTTACGCTCTGGAAAAAAGACATGATGTGATTTGGTTGATAATCTCTCTGCCTTGTGTCGCTGTTACGACCCGGATCCATGCCGCCAACCCGACAACATTCCGCAAAGCAACCCGATCTGGAGATCGTGACCCATGGACCCAATCAAGTAGACTAACCGCATTTAGATTAGTGGAGTAGTGGAAGTTGCATTTTTTATTATTAGTTGCATGAAATTAGGAAGTAGTGGCCATGTTTATTTCTAGTTCTTTGCATGCACGTTTACAAGTTCACTGCATTGTTTAAGTCTTTAAATAGTTGGTTTGCATTGTAAAAAAATAGAGAAGAAAATTGTCCCAAAAGTCTTGTGTTTCTCAATTCTATTTCTTGGAGCTTGACCCCCTCTAAGGGTTATCTCTCTTGGAGCTTGATCCACTCTACGGATCCCTATCAGTCGCATCCTTGGTAACTTAACAAAAGTTTGTCAACAATTGTTCAGAAAACGATTAAATGAAAATTTTATTGTTTCCTTTGCTAGTGTATATCCACAACTATTGTGTCATATAAGCTCGTAACACATAATTATGAGTTGGCTCTGGTACATCGAAATCGAACACATACATGTTTCTAAACCTTGAAGTCTTCTAGTGATGTCTGCACCTTTTTTTCAGATGTAACATACATCATGATGTCTGCCCAACCCATCATCCAAAATTAGGTTTTATGTTTTTTTTTACTCTAGTCAATTATTAGTATTGGGTTTGTGTATTAAAGATTTAAAGCTTACCACACTACATATATAATCTGAATTTGTTGATAACTGTGTGTGCATGCTTATTTATAGAGATGGAAAAATGGGCGGGTTGGGTAACATGTCAAAAGGGTTATCATTTGGTGTTGAACTAAATGGGTTGAGACCTTGAACAGTTGTCTGAAATATTAGATTTTTATATATGATTAGGCTAAAGGGTGTGGTCATGACCACCATGACCCCCTCCACATAGGCGCCATGTAACCCACCTCTAATCCACCATCCAAAACCATTACCCTAAGGGTGTGGTCATGACCCAAACCACTATCCCCTTTATTTTTTTAATATTTTTTTTTGTCTCAAAGTCATCCAATGGAGTTATCAAGGAGGGGGTGGTGTAGCCTTCCATTCATGTTCCTACGTGGCGAATCATGTTCCAACCATGACCCCCACACCCTTCAGCCTTAGTATGGAAATTATATTATTTCTACAATAATCTAGTCATTTGCAATAAGTTGATTTAGCCATTTAGGTGCTATACTTTAAAGCAGGCAGGTTTTGTTGACCCAAACACTTACTGTCCAGAATATATAATTTTTATAAAATAATTGGTTTGTCATATATGATTACAAAAACTATATTATTTCAACAAACAATGTTATCTTTTTAAATCAAGTGATTTAGGATGCATACTTAAAAATACAGTTTGGTCAACTTTCGACACATTTGACTCGCTTACTTGTAAGCTATTTTTTCTTCACCTGATCACACCATTCATAAAGTAAATGGGTCAAATTGGAGAGTTGATTTCTGTTTGCTGTAATGTAACAGGGAAAAAATGATAGCGGAACTTCTAGCTTCGGGAGCATATGCTGGAGCAGTTACAGATCCCAGTCAGCAAAATCCAAGCGGAAAAACAGCAGCATCTATAGCTGCCACATATGGACACAATGGTCTTGCAGGCTATCTTGCTGAGGTGGCGTTAACCACCCATCTTTCATCCCTCACATTGAAAGAAAGTGAACTATCTAAATGTTCTGCTGATGTGGAAGCCGAAAGAACAGTAAACAGCATCTCAAACCCTAATTTTGTAAACACAGATCGGTTGTCTTTCAAGGAGACCATGGCTGCTGTTAGGAATGCAGCTCAAGCTGCTTCACGTATACAAGCTGCTTTCAGGGCACATTCTTTTAAAAAAAGAAAACAACAGGAAGCTGCTGCTAGTGGATATGATGAGTATGGTATATGTGAAAGTGATATTGAGGGGCTTTCAGCAGCTTCCAAGGTTATTTTTGGAAATGCACGTGATCATAATGCAGCTTTGTCTATCCAGAAAAAGTATAGAGGTTGGAAAGGGCGCAAGGATTACCTTGCATTTCGCAAGAAAGTAGTCAAGATACAGGTTTTTTTATCTCTCTCCTGGCTTAAACGCATATACACACACTAGACGTTAGAGGTGGAGAACTGGGCTCGTGGCTCGTTTAGCTAGCTCACAACTGGCTTGTCTTGTAACCATTGTCTTATTATTATTATGATTGGCAGGCTCATGTAAGAGGTCATCAGGCGAGGAAAAACTATGAAATAATTTGTTGGGCGGTTGGTATAGTGGAGAAAATTGTCTTAAGATGGCACAGGAAAGGAGTTGGCCTAAGAGGATTCCATTTGGATTCTGTTGATGAGAGTGAAAATGAAGATATTATGAAGATATTTAGGAAGCAAAAGGTTGATGTGGCTCTCAGTGAGGCTGTGTCAAGAGTGGTCTCTATGGTGAACTCATCACCGGCAAGACAACAATACCGTCGCATGCTGCAGAAATATCAGCAAGCCAAGGTCACTTACCTTCCTTTGATTCATAACTAGCTTATTATTGCTGTCATGGACTTGGTAAGTAAAAAAGATTTATTCATAAAAAAAGTTTGGGGACTTGTTTACAAAAATATGCACAAGTCCATTGTGTTCTTCTGTCAAAAGGGCATTGTTAAGTTAAAAGATATATCCATGCAAAAAATAGTGAGAGTCGAACAGGGCTTTTGCTATGGGGCTGGTGTTGCTAGTCTGATAGTAGTAGTTCTGTTTGGTTTTTGGTAGTTTACATATGGGTTTGTTTCCCAATATTTAATCTTTTAAGCCATAGGGGAGAGCCAGGGTCTGGTTTGAATTCATTTATTCTTTTCACAGTGAAAAGTTTGTTGGCTTATATGTATATTCAAGAAAGTATTTTTGATAACCAAACTTATGTCAAGTATATGTAAAAATTATATTCAATAACAAAACTTATATCAATTACAACAAAACTTGAGTACAAGTCAAGAACCCTTTTGGACAATGATAAGTAACATCATTTGTGGGTTTTATCTGAATGTGTGTTTGATTTTAAGAAAAGTTTTTGCAGGCGGAACGAGGTGGGTTGGAAATGGAAATGGAAATGGAAAGTGGAAAGTGAAGGAGGCTCAATATCTCAAGACTTATAATAGAGAAATTGTATAAAGAAATGGTTAAATATTATTATTAGTTTAAATGATAAGTTAGGTTGGTGTGTTTTGTGTATATAAGGTGTTTGTTTTGTGTACTTTATTAGTAAGCAGGAAGGAAGGTTTGCCTGGTTGTCTTTGAATACCATACCATACCATTTAAAAAATTTAGAAACTTAGTTTGTGTTTACTAGAATTATTGTGTTATGGAGTGAGTCTCCGTCGAAGGAATTGATAAAAAGCAAGTGATGGAAGAGGAGGATAGGATGATGACCGCCTGCCTGCTCTCTATAATCATGTCTCAGGTAGGTGGTATCTCACTCAACCTACTACTACTACTGTTAGTTTTATTATAATTTTACTTTTAAATCAACAACTATTAACAAAATGTTTGATTATTATTTATTTATCTAGTTGGAGGCTGAACCAGAAAGAAACAAAAGGAGGAGGAGCGTAATCACGCACTGCCTTGTTTTTCTCTCAGAGGTCTCTTCTATCATCTTCAAACTTAGACATGGATGGAGTCACCCATCCATTCCCTCCGGGTATCATAAACCACAACCACAACCACAGGATGATGAGTCCTCCCTCACCCCTTCATGATCTCGAAATCCCCCCACCCCATCTTCAGCTTCCTTTTAATCATCATCAACATCGACTCACAAACCTCTTATTTCATTCCATTCCATTATGCACCTTGAAGGAACACCAAACTAATCAGGTGATTAGCTTGTGGTTTGTGTCTCGTCTAAATGAGGTTAATCTTCTTCTAAACTCGACGAACGGCTACGTTAATCCTGCAAAACAATCAACACACTGTAAGCTCGCTACAAGGAGGAGAATAGGGGGTTCTTCTTGTAACCACCCCCGACATGAGAATAAGTATTCGTTTTTGAGGACAAAAGTGTGAGTATTAAGTGAGAGAGCAAGAGAGTCATTCTTAAACCTGGAGGTGAAGTTCTCTATTTATAGCCGAGGTTATCTGTGAAGGAGATGGGCAGATGGGCCTTGGGCCTGAGGTCGACAACAAGGAATATCCATTCTGTCTTCTCTGTCACAACCGACGACCGTTAGTGATTTCAGACGAGAGGGTAGTTGGCGCACGTTGAATGGATCCACGTGTCCTGACGATTGTTCTTGTTGTCTGGTCTGTCATCAGCAGTTGAGTGGAGATCATGTAGTGGTCGGCGCACGTTGATTGGTGCCACGTGTGTGTCCTTGTGTATGGTCTCGCGAGCGACATGAGGCTTTGGTTTACTTTGGGTATGGTCTCGCGCGTGACATGAGGCTAACTCATTTGGTCGGCGCAAAATTTAGGACCATACTCCTTCACACCTAGTTCCCTTTTATTTCTATATTTTTTATCAAACGCAGAATTTATTTTATTCTTAAGGCATGCTTTACACATAATAATGATGATAATAAATTTAATTGTTAAAAGTTAGGCCACTAGAGGAAATAGATACACTACAGGCCTCTTGTCAATTTGAGTATACGTCCACTTTTCACTTGGTTATTATCTTGAAAGAGAGTTATCAACTAAGTAGTTCTTGTCTTAATATCACATAACTAACTTACAAAAACTTAATTTCCATTTCAATCATGCGCTCTCTCTCTATATGCCCCCCCCCCCCCCCCCCCGACACACTCACAACAAAAATATAAAGGCTTGGATATGAGTCTCTAAATATAGAGATGTGCTTTAGTATCTATATAGTTTTCTCTATTATAGAGATTTCATTGTAGTGAAAATTAGATAGAAATTGTTATTATACAGACTCCAATATGAATGCTCTTCTATGGCTAGCAACGTGGTTATTGTACTTTCTTCTTGATTAGATTTCTATTACACACATTACTCTCCCACGTACATGCAAACACAAACTATGTGATTCTCACAACTACTTATAGGACTAGGATTTTGCTAACCAACCTATAGCTCTTTTACGTTTTCATTATCCCTCCCGTTGGGTCAAAAATTTTGTATGCGACTTACACAACTCAAGTCTAAATCTTAAACCCTAGGGCCAATGGCAATGTAGTCATTTGATAAATATACATGTTTTATTCGTTTTAACCTATAAAACCAAGATTATCATTGAATATTCTATGATACATATATTATAACCACGTGTATTACACGGGTTAAATAAATGAATTTTATAAACTAAATAAAAAAATAATATATATTTCAAAACCTCATTTATTACACGGGTTGAATAAATATAATTTTCGATATTAAATATTTATAAGTTATATCTATAAGAACCATATGTATTGTACGGGTTGAATAAATGTAATTTTATATACCAAATAAAAAAATTATATCTTTAAAACCATGGGTATTATATGAAAGGAAATAAATGTGTGTCACTTGCATCTGTTAGAGACATCTATTTTTTTTCTTATCTATCTTCTACTTATCTTATATTAATTAAATAAATATAATAAATTAATATTAAAAATTTACCTCATGATCTTTATCTCATACTATTACAAATCTTATGATCTTTATCTTATAATATTACAATCTTGATTAATAGGCATTTACCAATGGGTAATGATAGTGTAAAAAGTGCCTAAAGTGTGAGAAGTGTATTATAACACTATATATAATACTATATAAACACCGTATAACAATATGTAACACCATATAATACCATATAACACTATGTAACACTATATATCATTATATAACAAATATAACACTATACATCTATCATAGACATGCTATCAGACAACCTATAGTGTTATATTTGTTATATAATGATATATAGTGTTATATAGTATTATATGATATTATATGGTGTTACATATTGTTATACGGTGTTTATATGTTGTTATATAGTATTATATATAGTGTTATAATACACTTTTCACACTTTGAGCACTTTTTACAGGATCCTCTACCATTTACCAATTTTATTAATTAAATAAATATAATAAATTAATATTAAAAATTTACCTCATGATCTTTATCTCATAGTATTACAAATCTTATGATCTTTATCTTATAATATTACAATCTTGATTAATAGGCATTTATCAATTTTATTAAAATAACGGTAGATGATCGATAAATATAATACCACTATTCTAAGATTGTGGGGTATGGGGCGGGAGTTGGGGCGTGGGTTGACCATAAACGCCCAGGTCATCACCCCGGGTGGGCTTGGCTTTCGGCGTGGCCCCATTGGCGGGGGTTTCAGCCCGGGCGTGGGGCGGGGCTACGAGACTGACATGGCGGGATGTGATTGGCCAACAAAACTAGCCGTTTGGGCTAGCCGTTGGGCATTATTTAAAAAAAAAAAAACCTTTTTTCCTTTATAAATAACTTACCATATTTAACATTTTTCTCACACAATATCAAACACATAAAACACAATCTTGCCATGAGTTCTTCAAGTTCAAGTGAATCGTCATCATCATCTGACGATGGTGCGGAAATATTTCTACAAACGATCGCGACGGTGGTGAAAGCTATCGTGGAAGACGATGAGGAAGAGACTTCGCAACCTAAACGGAGGAGGTACATCGCTCATGAACGGCACACCGCTAACAATTTGTTGGTAAGCGATTACTTCTCAGCGGAACCTAAGTATGATGAAAAAATGTTTAGGCATCGTTTTCGTATGAGTAGAAACTTATTTTTAAGGATATCTAGAGATCTTGAGGAGAAGTATGTTTATTTCCAACAAAAACCGGATGTAACCGGGCAATTAGGATTTAGTACGTGGCGAAAGGTCACGGCCGCACTTAGACAGTTAGCGTACGACAATAGTTCGGACATTATGGATGACTATTTAAAAATGTCTGCACGTGTAGCTAGAGAAAGTCTTCACAACTTTTGTTCGTGTATTTTAGAACTTTATAAAAATGTCTGCACGTGTAGCTAGAGAAAGTCTGCACGTAAAGACGTCGAGCGAGCGTTCGGTGTTTTAAAGAAAATGTAGCGAATATTGGCAATGCCTTGTCGACTATGGGACAAGGATTAGATTGGAAACGTGATGTACGCATGTATCATTCTTCACAACATGATTTTGGAGGATGAAGGTAGAGAGGTCGTTACCTACTATGATGACGATGACCCCCAACCAGATAACGTAACAGTTACAGACGAAGATAAATCGTCAAATGAATTTTTAATCAAGTCAAGGGATATACATCATAACCTTCGATCTGATTTGGTGGATCATGTTTCAACGATTCCTGGGTTTGAAACCGACGAAGACGACGAAGAATGATTGTTTTTATTTTGATACTATGTTTTTTTTTAATTATTATGTATGTTTATGTAGTTTTTAATGGTTTATATATATATATATATATATAGAGAGAGAGAGAGAGAGAGAAAGTGTAATGTACATTACGGCTTAACGTACATCACGTACGACAACATGCGTAATTTTACACTATAACATGCGTGATTTTACACAAAGTTTCCAGGCAATTCACGACTCAATCTGGGTTCCAATTTGGTTCAAGTTTCTTTTTGTTTCGGTTCAAATTGGCCATTGTTCGGTCAATTTCATCGAAATGTGGTCAAATTCACCATTGATTTAGAAAAGTTTTTGCAAAAACGTCGACATGAAATAAAAAACAGAGGATGAGCATGACAAAGCTTTTGCTTCAGACCGTAGAACAGAGGATGCAGGAACATGACCAAACTTTGATTCGATTGGAGTCAGAGGGCAGTAACAGTGGTTTCAGATCGTAGAAAAGCGGTTGCGTTTTTTGATCTGGGAGTAGGGAATGCCGACTAACGTGCGAGATTTCATATGTCCAACATGCGTGATTAGTTTTTCTGATATTTATAACATGCGTGATTTTCCATTGAACGTGCGTAATTTCGTGACGTACCGGTCGTACGTTAAGCGGTAATGTACGTTAACTGGCCTCTCTCTCTCTCTCTCTCTATATATATATATATTAAAAAAAATGATGTGGCTTGGCCACGCCAGCCCAGCCACACCCACCATACCCCTATGTGAACTTGGGTTTGTGTATTGAGTGCCCATATCCACGTGTCAACCCATGCCCAAAACCGCCGCCCCACCATACCCCACGGTCTAAAAGATAATTATGTTCCAGAGTTAATTTTGAATACGAAGATTTATGAACATTAAATGGTTACTTAAATAAAAATTATCTATAGTTAAGTAGAAGAGATTAAACAAAATGATATTTAGTAGGAGAGTTATCTATAATAATTAATTAAAAGAGATTAAACTAAATAACAATTATCCATAAGATATTAAACTAAATAATATTTAGTAAGAGGGCTATTTATAATTAATTAGAAGAGATTAAACTAAAATAATAATTATCTATAAGACATGGCCTAATATGATGACAAGTGTCCCAAAAATGGTTTCTTTTATTATATAGTATAGACTAGGTGGACACCCGTCCGATGGACGCGGGTACATCGTAAACATTGAATGTAAGCCTACGTTTATAAAACGACGAATGTTGAGGTTTAGAGAAAATGAAAAGTAAGGTATCTCAATGTAAGATTTAAAACCTATATACAATAGTTTTAAGAGCAATGAAAAACTTTTGATAATAGAGAAGCTACTGCAAAATCATAATCAACCTTAAAAACAACTATTGAATGTAAATATGAATTGGATGACCATGTGAAGCCGGATGCTAATTCACCTTCGGAGATTAAACATTGTCGGAAAATTTTACTTGTTCATTGATATCTATTTGTAGTAAACATGTAATATTGTAATCAACTCTTTACACCAATAACTAAGACCCATGGTCTATGGGAGAATACTTCTCAGGTGGTAGTGATACAAGATCAGAAGCAACATTGCCAGCTGACGGTTGAGGTATGAAAGACTCTTTTGGCTGCTTGGAACAGGGCTTGTCAAAGTTATCTTTCATAGATACTTCAGTGTCTTCACCTTGTTTATCTTTAGAGTTATTTCAAGAAAACAAATTAATAGAGAACTTCAGTAGATTCACCCAACTTCATAGTCTCTGTCATCCTCATCACTGTCCCTACTTAAATTATTTGCTAGAGCGGCCACAACTTATATAACTTCATTAATCCATAACCAAAACCTGTTTAAAAGAGTAAAAGAAAAATAACCAAAAAGAAAAACTATGTTTAAAAGAGTAAACCACTTACCAGAATACGCCACTTGAATCTGCTGAAACTTCCGCTTAGCATTCCCCAAAAAACTCCGGATTCATCGTCCACTTATCCGGATGCCATTGCTAAACACCACAAACCAAAACCCACCATAAAAACATGTTGATAAACTAAACCAAAAATAAAAAAATGTATCGAAAACTTTAAAGAACATTACCATTGCAAGCTTACGTTTTGAAGCAAAACCGCAACCTCAACGCTCCTTGGATCGATATGTCCTGATTTCTCGATAGAAGTAACGACGGGCTGCTATTACTTGCTTTGAATTTCGGCAGTAGACCAGAAGCGGAATTGCGGTGACTGGATAAATGGTTGTGTTTCTGTACGCAAGACGTTCGAGCCATTTTAGTCTTCCATTATAACCATACCAAATTGGGCAATGTCTGCTGAACAGGATTTCAATTGACCCTAAAGTCCATCTGAGCACTTGGTTTAAACAATCCGACAGGTTTATTGGTGCAGAACCTTTAAATCCTGCTCTAGGTGGCATACAGTATATCGATCGCCAACCGCGTGCATGCATCTTGAATCATGTAAGAATATCTTCCTTCACAGAACCGTAAATCCATCCACTCTGTCAATATTCAACTCATTAGATACTGTTCAAAAATCCAAATCGTCTTAAAAGGTTTAAAAAGTTGAAACCAAAACGAAAAAAAACCTCACTGCCCCAGTCGGTTTTGTCTTCATACCCACAACTGATAACCTGAATACCTTCTTTTAAAACACTCTCTGGTGCTGCAGATTGTGTGACATTAGTAATGATTTTTCATTGAGCACTCTGCATATGTATGTTAGCGTGTGTACTATAAATACTATCGAGGAGATGGTGATTAGTAAACAAACACTATTCTTTTTTCACATGGTATGGAATATATACTTATAATTAGCACCAAACTTCATCAAATCTTTGGGTTTTTTTTAAAAAGCATTTTTATCAAACATATGGCATGCATACATATTATGTGTAACAAAATCTTAAAAATTCACAAAAAAAAAAATCATGCTAAAACCCTAAATCACAATAAAAATATAACAAAGGGATTATTAGTTCATTATTATTACCTGCGACAATATGATCACCTTGTTCCTTTGTATTTTTAATTTCTTGCATCAATGATACCCAATATGAGTCAAAAGAAGTCCACTGGTGTGTACTTTTAAACCTTTTTTTCCAGATTATCATGATGCACATGCACCATTAAGTACACCTCTATTCATACTGACTTTATCAAATTCACCAAGATAGTCAAAAGTAGGTTGGCTTCCTCATTTTGTTACCTTAAATCAAGTATATAAGACAATTTCTTTGATTATTTTGATTTCCAAATAAACCAAAAAAAACATCATAAAATAAAAAAAATGTCAAATTATTTTAAAAGGATTGACTAAATTATTTTGATGCGATGCCAGCTACAGCTATATATTCAATTCATCCTTCCCATAAATATGATGAAGTTCACGAGTAGCCGCTTGAAAAGACTCCGAAGAATGAACACAAATAACATCAGATCTTAATCATAATCGTCTACTCGATGTAAAATTAAACTTACCTTTCCAGCTACGAAATGCTTTTTGATTGATCGGGGAACCAGTTATGGTTTGGATCGCATCAAACAGTAAACTCTCGGGTGTACTTCTCAACACCTGTACTATTTGATATATTGTTTCCCCGCTCTCAAAATATAAGTGATTGTTTGTGTGCTTTGTTTTGCAACCAGCGTGACGTTCAAACTCGTAAGCATTCAGTGCCTAGCCCGAAAAAAAATATTTAATGCAGTTAAAAAGTATTTCAATGTATGAAATTACACAAAGAGTGAAGAATAGCTGATGTGTGCAAAATGCAACATATAAGTTTCATCAATTGTGGCATAAAACTAACCCTTTTTTAGTACTAATGTTGGAAAAAGTGTGCTTTTGTCTTCCTTTTGTATTTTCAAGATTAAATGAGCTCAAATTAACAAAAGAAGCAAAAAGACATCAAAATCTAACATAAATACAAGAAAAGGAACAAGACGTGACATGCCCGACCCCACGACAGCCTCTTCCCAAGCAAAACAAGAAGACAGGAGACTGAACACGCCCCGTGCTCAGCCAGCACGGGGGCGTGCCCAAGTGTCAGCAGAAAAGACAAAGTGGTAGAAGCTTCTATTGCCCACCACGGGGCCGTGCTCAGCGGACACGGGGCCGTGGTCAACTATAAGATTCGCACAATCCAGGCAAATCTTCATAGTACAAAGATTCTTCTACACACGGGGTCGTGCTCAGCGGACACGGGGGCGTGGTCAACTAATAAGACAAAGCTGCATTAAATGAAGAAAGAGAAGGATGTGGACACGGGGCCGTGCCCGAGCTTCTGTTCAGCCTATAAATAGGAGTGCTTGGCTCAAGCTCAAACCATCCCTTGGCACACCACCTCTCTCACACTTCACCCACCACCCACCACCACCATAACACCATCATCCACCACCATCATCCATTGTCCATCGTAGAGTGTGTGAGTCTTCTCGGGATCCAAGATTGATCGTAAGAGTTCTTGATAATCAAGGCCATGTTTGCCTAAGTCTCTTACATCACTTGGTGAAGACAAAGTGTCTAGTGTAATACTTTTTATTTCTAATCTTTTCGCACTTTTTATTTGGTTTTGTATTAATGACTTTAATAACTAGTTGCTTATGTTGAAGGTGATCTTTCCTTATCGTTTGTCCGTGGTGTCTTGGCATTATTTTACTGTCTATATAAAATAAAAGATTTTCACCATTCATATCTCCACGGTCTATATGGAGGTATGTTGGCTACCTGGTCGGGGGTTAAGGGAACGGTTTGGTAAAGGTCTTGCCATTGTTCAGCGTTTAGAGGTCCTGCAATGGACCTGGGTCAAATTTAGTAGGACCTCCTTCAATACTTAACGGTATTGGATGGCGGGGGTCCAAACTCTTTGATCCCCTCATAAGTTAACTACTATTAATACTATAACCCGACTATTTAGGACTGTATCCCTGCTGACTCAGACTACTTAGTCGAGGGTAACGTCACCTCCAAAAGAGGGGCCTACCATAATTTGCATTAATAACTTAATTAATTATCTTTCAATAATCCACCCTTTTAGGATTGTATCCTTGCTGACTCAAACTACTGGGGTGAGGGTAACGTCACCTTCAAAAGAGGGGCCTACTACAATAACTAAGATAATCTCTTAAAATAGTGCAAAAGTGCAGAAATAATCAAAGGTTACACTAGATACGAGTCGGAACCAAGTGATTCATCTTGTCTATCTGTTTTTTTTTCTTTTTTTTTCAGCATTTTAGTTAGTTTTTATTTTTCTTAGCTTAAAACATTTTTTCTAAACTTTTTGATTTGATTAGACGTTGAGGAGAAACCGGTACTAAAAGCTCTTGTGTCCTTGGACGACCTCGGTATCTTACCAACACTATATTACGCTCACGATGGGTGCACTTGCCCATATGTGTGTCTAGTGTTAGTAAATATCGTGTTTTATAAATTTAAAACTTGATTAAAAAAGTGTTAAAGGGGCTTAAAATATACACCTAATATATATAACACTCGACACCCATCAAGTTTTTGGCGCCGTTGCCGGGGACACAAGGATTTTAAGAAAGTTAGGAATCAACGGCCTAATCGTTTTTTTTCTTATTTTTCATTTTTTTAGGATTTTTCTTAATTTTTCAGCTTCTGCAGAACTCAGCACGGGCCGTGCCTGCTGAATACGCCCCGTGCCCAATCATTGGAACTGGAAATCCTGTTTTAAGTCAGACAGTAAGCTGAACACGGGGCCGTGCCCACTCAACACGCCCCCGTGCCCAAGATTCAGTTACTGAAAACAGAACCGTAAGATCCCGACGGTTGGTAATTTCTGACACAAACATGAGTGATACTGATACTTTTTACTTTCGGCACTCTTATGGTACTATGTGGTGTCAATTATGTGGTGGTAACCATAAGGAATTAGAATGTTATTTTCTAACTTATAAACCCTACTATATAGACCCATCATTTCCTAGTATCCTTAAGAGGGGCGAAAGTAAAAATAATCTCTATCTCTCCCTCGAATGCTCCCAACCGGATATTCTAGGAGAAATGCTTCTCGATGAATTATTTCAACTAGAAGATCTAATTATTGATTGGTTAAAAGAACTTAGGAAAGATTTCAATAATCTTTCCCAAGACAATAGCCAAGAAGAAGGGTTGGAACCGCATTCAAACAACTTCATTGTTTCCAACGATACTCCTAACTCTAGTGAGGACTTGAGCGATAGTCGTCCCTGTGTCGATTGTGCCGTGAAGGACTCCCCATCAACTTCGTTTGATGCATACATAGACCTGAGCGATTCGACATACACCTTCTTTAACGAGAGCCCAGAAAAGGGTTGGACTTGTCCACCTACATATAGCATAGGAATCACCCTCACCGACAACCTCTTGCGTTCTCGTCTTAATCTAGAACAATTAAGGTATCTTAAGCACTTTGGGGTTGTTCCATCCAGTAAGGAACCACCCGATCCGGAAAAGTTCCTTAAAATTAGACACACTTCATAAAACAGTCTTCCGACACGGGGTCGTGCCTAGGTCAACACGCCCCCGTGTCCACCAAAAGATTCCCTTCTGACTTTTGTCAGAATACGGACAAAACGTGCCAGGATCTTGCCTGCACACGGGGCCGTGTCCTGCCGACACGGGGCCGTGTCCAGCATGCTGTCGTTTTCTATAAATGCAACCAAGAATCCTGCACATTTGGACCATCCAGGGACAGAGATTTGAAAGGATTTTCTAACATTCCATCCTAGGTATGTTCTAAAAGAAGATTCTAACAAACATCTTGTCCTTTCCTCTTTTATCCATTACCTTCTTCTTCATCTTTCTTGCACCAACAACTCCATTGAAGCTTGATTTCAAGCTTTATTGTGATGTTTATTGAATTTTTGTTCAAGGAATCTTGTTAAAAATATGTTACACAACATTGTTTTAAGTTATTTCTGCTCAAAAAAGCTTCATAAGTTGGAAAAATAATTTGAAACTCCAAGGTTCCTTGTTCTAAAAATCTGCAGAAAGTTGAACACGGGGCCGTGCTCATTGAGCACGGGGCCGTGTTCGTGGTACTGTTTCATTAAAACAAACTATTTTTGGTATGTTTTCGTAGAATTTCTAGCCAAAACAGTGGAACCTCTTCTGCGCACTCATGGAACAGTCGAAGGGAAAAGAGGCCATCGATTGAAGCAACTCTCGTAAGATAAGTAATGGCGCTACGTGAAGCTCTTGACGAGATGACTTCGGTAGAGGAGGTCCTCATTGACCGTATAAATTATCTTTCGGTGGGGCTGGAAAACAGTTTTCAAGAAATAAACCTCTTGCACCAGAGGTTAAACATTCTTGTGACACCTCCCATGGAACCAATCCTCCCTCAAGAGGATTGGAACCTAGCACTTGGAATCCACAATCCTACCGGTTGGGACGACATTACGGCGGAACCTGCTCTTGAAGAACTCCAAGAAATCCCGGTGGAAGTTGCACCTCCTCAAACCAATGCTAATGAGCCAACTTTTCTTCTCCCTCGGGAGATCGAAGAATGGCTCGCCGACGTATGAGGACCCCATACCCGGAAAGAGAAGTTGTCAAAGCCACATTTAACCGAAAGATTTACTTTTTCGGAAATTTTGCTAATAGAATAAGGCTAAAACTTCTTGGTTTAGATTTCTTGTGTTTCTTTAACCTAACTATCTAGTATTTTAATTTTTAGGACTAGTATGTAACTCTCTATGACGTAATGAATGATGGTTTTTAGTTAATTGGGTGTTTGGGTGGTGTTGAAATGAATAAAACACACTTGAGATGGCAAAGGATACAAGGGAAACTTGAACCAGCACCCCATGCAGGAAAACAGGACCGTCCGACAAATTTCTTCGTTTACAGTAAGTTCGGCACGGGCTGTGTCCACCCAACACGGCCCCGTGCTGCACAGTCTGCAGAAAAAGACCCAGTTCAGGTAACTGGACACGGGCCATGTTCACCCAACACGCCCCCGTGTCCAGGCTTCTGTTTCTCTCGATTTAATTTTGTTACTGGCACTTGAACACGGGGCCGTGCCCGGACAACACGGGGCCGTGTTCAGCGCCCAGTAACACAAATTTTTTTCTTTTTACACCTTTTTACACATTCAATCAACCTAAAAACTTATTTTTGGGACACATTGAGGACAATATGTAATTTAAGTGTGGGGGGGGATGCTAAAACCTTGAATCTTGCAAGTCCTAAATACAAGCCTTACACAAAACTCTATTGGAACCGCTAATCATCCCAATTTTTTTTAAAAAATTTTCATTTTTTTTACTTGTCTAGGTTTAACTCGGGAATTTCAAGTTCTAAAAAGGTTATATTTTTACGAATTTACAACCGATAGCGTCATGATAAAAAGAACCAACATAAGAAAATTATGAAAAGACATGACAAACTTAGTTAAAATTTGATTATATATACTTGATCACATGAAAACCCATTCCCACAAAAGTGAGTTTTGAGCCTTTATTGAGCATACAATTACATATCATTAGACTAAATGCTCATTTTTCGTTTCTTGTGTGAATAGCCGCTTGGTTCTTACGACTCTAGAACTTGCCATGACGATACATTCCCAGTCCTTACCAACTTAAACCCGAGTAAGTAAATGACGGAGGCATTAGGACTAACCCTTTTTATTTCTACACCATTATTTTTTCTTTTTTTTACCACCTACCCAAAATCCCCCTAGTTAGCCCCTTTGAGCCTAAACCTTTTCATTTCATAACCCAAACCAAACACTCTTTTACCCACCAAAACCTTTTTCATTTTTAACCTTTTGTTTTAGTAACTAGCCTGGTTTCTCATATGACTTTAAAAAAAATGTGTGTTGATGATGAAGCAAAAGAAAATAAACAAACAAGTTCATCAAAAATAACTTTGTTTGAATAATAGCTTCATCAAAATAAAAGTGAAAAAAATAAAAAGTCTTACGAAAACCGATGCTTGTTACGATTTTCGCCCTTTTTCTACTAACCACTAACCCAACCACCTACCTTTAACCCAAGCCTAACCCTTCACCCACAAAGTCCTCTTGATATTTACAAAGGTATATAAGTTAAAAAGGAGGAGGATTGATTGCTTGACAAGCCTATGGTAGGAGTAAGTTCCATGCCGCTCTCGAGTGATCCACAAAAATACATTTTCGGCCGAGTGTTGAGTGATCCCCGTGAGGTATGTGAACTTGTATATAAATAGAATTTTAAAGAGGCATATTATGCCCTAATAAGTAATTTATCTTATGAAAAGTTTTAAATAAATCATGACGAATAGGATTGTAAATAAATAAAAATAAAACTAAATAAAGAATCTTGGAAATCCCGACACTCTATGATAAGCCCAAAAACCTTCTTTTCTACCCATTCCATTTGGGAGTGTAATAGCCACATATTAAAGAGTTTTGCTTGAGGACAAGCAAAGATTCAAGTGTGGGGGTATTTGATGTGTGCAAAATGCAACATATAAATTTCATCAATTGTGGCATAAAACTAACCCTTTTTAGTACTAATGTTGGAAAAAGTGTGCTTTTGTCTTCCTTTTGTATTTTCAGGATTAAATGAGCTCAAATTAACAAAAGAAGCTAAAAGACATCAAAATCTAACATAAATACAAGAAAAGGAACAAGACATGACATGCCCGACCCCACAACAGCATCTTCCCAAGCAAAACAAGAAGACAGGAGACTGAACACGCCCCGTGCTCAGCCAGCACGGGGGCGTGCCCAAGTGTCAGCAGAAAAGACAAAGTGGTAGAAGCTTCTATTGCCCACCACGGGGCCGTGCTCAGCGGACACGGGGCCGTGGTCAACTATAAGATTCGCACAATCCAGGCAAATCTTCATAGTACAAAGATTCTTCTGCACACGGGGTCGTGCTCAGCGGACACGAGGGCGTGGTCAACTAATAAGACAAAGCTGCATTAAATGAAGAAAGAGAAGGATGTGGACACGGGGCCGTGCCCGAGCTTCTGTTCAGCCTATAAATAGGAGTGCTTGGCTCAAGCTCAAACCATCCCTTGGCACACCACCTCTCTCACACTTCACCCACCACCCACCACCACCATAACACCATCATCCACCACCATCATCCATTGTCCATCGTAGAGTGTGTGAGTCATCTCGGGATCCAAGATTGATCGTAAGAGTTCTTGACAATCAAGGCCATGTTTGCCTAAGTCTCTTACATCACTTGGTGAAGACAAAGTGTCTAGTGTAATACTTTTTATTTCTAATCTTTTCGCACTTTTTATTTGGTTTTGTATTAATGACTTTAATAACTAGTTGCTTATGTTGAAGGTGATCTTTCCTTATCGTTTGTCCGTGGTGTCTTGGCATTATTTTACTGTTTATATAAAATAAAAGATTTTCACCATTCATATCTCCACGGTCTATATGGAGGTATGTTGGCTACCTGGTCGGGGGTTAAGGGAACGGTTTGGTAAAGGTCTTGCCATTGTTCAGCGTTTAGAGGTCCTGCAATGGACCTGGGTCAAATTTAGTAGGACCTCCTTCAATACTTAACGGTATTGGATGGCGGGGGTCCAAACTCTTTGATCCCCTCATAAGTTAACTACTATTAATACTATAACCCGGCTATTTAGGACTGTATCCCTGCTGACTCAGACTACTTAGTCGAGGGTAACGTCACCTCCAAAAGAGGGGCCTACCATAATTTGCATTAATAACTTAATTAATTATCTTTTAATAATCCACCCTTTTAGGATTGTATCCGTGCTGACTCAAACTACTGGGGTGAGGGTAACGTCACCTTCAAAAGAGGGGCCTACTACAATAACTAAGACAATCTCTTAAAATAGTGCAAAAGTGCGGAAATAATCAAAGGTTACACTAGATACGAGTCGGAACCAAGTGATTCATCTTGTCTATCTGTTTTTTTTTCTTTTTTTTTTCAGCATTTTAGTTAGTTTTTATTTTTCTTAGCTTAAAACATTTTTTCTAAACTTTTTGATTTGATTAGACGTTGAGGAGAAACCGGTACTAAAAGCTCTTGTGTCCTTGGACGACCTCGGTATCTTACCAACACTATACTACGCTCACGATGGGTGCACTTGCCCATATGTGTGTCTAGTGTTAGTAAATATCGTGTTTTATAAATTTAAAACTTGATTAAAAAAGTGTTAAAGGGGCTTAAAATATACACCTAATATATATAACACTCGACACCCATCAATAGCTTACCTTAGTATGATTACATGATTGACATCCACACATGTAGCCAGAACCTTTTATGATTCCTCTGAGATCCTATTTATTTAAAATAAAAACATCATGGGTTAATAAAAAGACAGATTATAAATAACCTTTTTAATCATATTGTGTTACAAGTTACAACACCACCATTTTAAAACACTTTCTTGTGCTGGATAAACGAATCTGCATCATCTAACTGATGGAGCTTCAATAACGCTTCAGCTTTGATATAAATACACATTCAGTTTCATGACAATAATGTTTATGATACAATAACCTATTTCGAGAACAATATGTTTTACCTAAGCACAAGCATCTGCTCCAGATACGATCGCAGCATCAGATTCTTTTATCAACCGAAATTGGTTAGAAACAACTTGTATCAAATAAAAAGCCACCAAGTCAATCTCTTTATTTAAAAAGTTGGAATAGCAATTTAAAATTATAGTTATTTAACCGACAAAATTAACGGAGTTGAGAAATACAAATTAGAAAAAGAGTTGAAACTTAAAGACGTTACCTTCTCCAACATATTCGATTATGAACTCCCCTCTCATGATATCCTCTTCAGCAACAACCCCTGAGCCACATTTTTCAGCCTAAGAAAGCAAGTTATTTAACATTGACTTAAAAATAGCCATCTGGTATCTTGATATATTACATAGGCATTTGTCTACTTGGACCGTTTTCATATATGAGAAAAGAATTCAATAAACTGTGTTTAAAGATGATAGTACCTGCACTATATCAATAAATTGTTACTACTTATGTGTGATCCATTTCGTCATAGCGATTTCAAACTTGACTTGTTTATCATAAATTAGAAGTAAACTCGGTTCTAGAGTTCGAGCTCGAGCTTGGCTCATGATTAACATTTCAAACTCAAACTTGGCTCATTTATAATTTATGTATTACTTTATTTATAATGATAGTTTTTATAATTTATGTATTAACTTATCAGAGCTCGAGCTCGAGCTTGGCTCATATTTAAAACCTCGTCCAAATTTGCAGCCATTAAAACACAATTAGGAGCCATGAAAACCACCATAAACCTGTATGATATGGCCTTAATGGTCTGATAAAACCTGGTTGCAATTTACAGCCATTAAAACACGTTTAGGAGCCATAAAACCACCATAAACTTCAGGTACTTTATGTTAAATGGCTTACCAGCTCTCTCTACTCTTATCCTTGGCTTCTTTCTCATATTTTTGAATTGTTCCAAATTTGCAGCCATTAAAACACAATTGGGAGTCATGAAAACCACCATAAACCTGTATGATGTGGCCTTAATGGTCTGATAAAACCTGGTTGCAATTTACAGCCATTAAAACACGTTTTGGACACAAAATTCTATTTTCCACTCAATAAATATTTTGAAGCCAAAGCACCAAAGCGTAAACAAATATTAGTTAACAACTATTTTTTTAAAAAGAGTGAGAAGATTCAATACCTGAAGGAGAGTGAAGCCCACAAAGAACCCTATAGCGGTTATAACAGCAACAAACATATCCTATAAACAAATATTTTGAACCCTAATTTACTTATCTAAGATCAAATGTTAGTAAATAACAATAATATAGCAGCAAATACAGTAACAATCAAGCTTCCAACAGATTTTTAAACCCTAATTTACTCATCTAGGATCAAAGACATTAACAATTAACGATCATAAAGCAACAAACAAACAACTAAATAAATCAACAAAACTAACAGCTAAACTGAACATAATAACATAAAATATAAACAAACAACTCGCCTGAAGCTCATTAGACTTGATATACTCCCAAATCTTCTTAACAGCGTCGGTGCGAGCGGACTCAGAGACGTCGAGGAACTGAGCTAGGGCTGGCGAAATTGGCGATGGCTTGAGTTTTGAGAGAGAAGAAATTATGGATTTTAGAGTGAGAAAGGTGGGTCGCTGTGAGTTGGGTTTTTCGCAGTGAATCGGCGTCTGAGGGCAAACGAATAGGGTTTGAAAAATGGAAAGTAGATATGATATGAATGTATAGTATAAGCTATTTGATTTTGAGTTTTTGGAAATCCCGCCCAAACTTTTTGATTTTGAGTTTTTTGAAAATTTAAGTTATGTATTATGTATTATTATTAATTAATATTAAATAAAGTTGTTATTTATGACATCAACATAACTTACGTGGCATAGCTGGATAGTTGACACGTATGCAAACTTACATCAGCCTTACTTCTCCTTTTATATATAAGTAGATAGATATAGATTATTATTAATCATTTTATATTGTTATAACGACCAGCTTTAACACGTGGTATATAACATGCTCAGACTAATGATATTTCAAACCTCTAATACAAACTCTATTTTGTGTAAAAATAGTAGGAACTATTCATAATTTGTCACATGTCATACCTCTAATTCATGTATCAAGGGTATTTTAGTTTAGAGTTGGTTTTTAAAAGTTCCTAAAATCATGGAAGCAATTCATGTGCCGATTATACAAATTCATGTTCTAATAATAACAATTCATGTGTTGCTTGTATATGTGCTTGTTATAATTGCATACGAATGTGCAGGTTATACAAACTCACGTGTTGCATCAGTGGCGGACCCAGGAATGTTTTTCACCGGGTTTCTTTTGGTAGATTCTCACTAATTCTCATTAATTTTTTCCAAATCATATAAGGTTCCCACTAATTTTTTCAATTTTTCCCAAACCGAGGGGGTTACCGGGAACCCTTAAAACACCCCTGGATCCGCCCATGTGTTGCATATATAGATTATGTTCTGGTATATGTGTTGGTTATAATCAGTACAGTTATAAAACACTATTTTGTAACTTTTTTAGAAAATGCCATTTTTTTAAATATAGCAATATTATAACTCATATTAGAGATAAAAAAATGTTCGATATTAAGGTATAATCAGTACAATTATAAAACACTACCTTCCACGTCTGAAAGTTGAAGAAATGTCTAGCTGAAGAAGGACGTCAAGTCTCACTCGAAGACCTTCAAATCAATGAGACCTTGGACTTCGTGGAGAAACCAGTCGAGATCATGGATCGAGGTGTCAAGCAACTGAGGCGTAATCGAATTCCCATAGTTAAGGTATGATGGAAAGGAAAACGTGGCGTTGAATTTACTTGGTAACTCGAAAGTGAGATGAAGACTAAGTATCCGCATATATTCGTTGCATCTTCCTAATTTTCGGGACGAAATTTCCTAAAGGAGGGGAGACTGAAACGCCTCGCTTTTGTAACTTTCCTTATTTAGCAAGTTTGATTGTAATTCTATTTATAGAAACTTGTATTCTCCTTGTATTCGCCTTTCATCTTCAATCATTGTAATTTGAGACTTGAATCGTAATGAGAACTCAATCTTATATACACGTGTGTTATTCATAATTCGTAAATACTTGTTAAACATTCATCATACATGCATACTTGATACACTTATACGCAAATTCATACTTGTTCATACATGCAAAATTCATTTATACATTCATTTATTTATACATTACACTTATGCATTTCACTTACACGTTTAAAACGCTTAAAACTGACAAAACGCGCGCAAAACAACAAACTTGTATTTCAAACAAAAGGGGAAGACCCCTCTCATGTGAAAGGCCCTCTCGTCCGAAATGCTCGTCGTCCCAAACTCCGTTTTTAGCCTATAAATACCAACCCACTTCCTCATTTCCAACCTTCACAACTCCGAAATTCTCTCTAAATCTCTGATTTCGAACACTCAAGCTTAGCTACTTCCAGCAACACTCTAAGTTTGTTTTCAACTCACAAACACCCTACTTTCTTCTATATTCATCTACTTTTTATCATCTTTTTCTACATTCTTCAATCTTAGATACTTGGTTTATCAGATTTGCCTTGGCAATCTGATTATAACTCTCAGCTTATTTAGGACCAACTCAAACATTGTAGATTGTTCTTCAAAATAGTTTAATAAACAAACTTGTTGTTACCAAACTTGGCCGAAACAAAGGCTCACCAAGCTCACAAGCTAACTTCATAGCTGTGGGTTAGTGTTAGAGACGATTCCAGCCAAGAAGATGATCAGTTCAACCAAAACCACACTTATTCCATCTTGAAACATTGCCTATCGCCTGAAAGGAAGGCCCTCTCGCATAAAAGGTTAACCCTTTCGCGCGACAGGAGCCTCCCTCTCGCACGAAAGGTTCTGGTTTCACTTTGTTTCAACATTTTCTAAGTGTTGTAAGTTCATCAGATCCTCATTTTCGATATGAACGATTCTGATGTAACAATGTGTGAACCGTGGGAACCTTGGTTTCCAATCTAGTTCCACCACCACGCTTGAACTTGTAAAATGAACACCCAAACAATCTCCTAGACCTAGAATAAATTAACCCCCATCTAGCCTCCAACACTTAGTTCACTATTTCTATATTGATTTGGCACACCCAGGTTGTACTTGTTCGGTTGTTTGGTTATTTACATTCTGTTAATTTCATTTCTATATTCATAACCAACCGGTTAGTTAACTAAGTTAACTAATTTGTGCTTTGGTGAACTATAACGAGATTATTACCTCCATGCATGACTTCTATGAATTCTATGAACATTCCGAACTGTTATTATACTATAACTATACTAAATAACTTAACTGAACTCTCAAACATAACTGATTAGTAGTTAAAACGTTCAAACGAAGTTTGGTTCACCAAACAGTCCCCATCGTGTGAACTGTCACTTCACCCGAACAGCTTGTGTTTCAGTTTTCCGTTATTCTGTTTCTGCGTTCCTTGTTTATTGATTCTGTCGGGCAAACCAGGACCTGTAAAATCACAGAAACTCAGTGTCGTGACAAGTTCCCGAACAGAATATATCTTCTGCTTTACTATACTTTTATACCATATACTTATGTACTTTATTCCGAATCCGAATCATCCATTCAACTCCAACAACTCACGCCTTCATTTACCCCTGTAGGGTAACCTTGGCGTTCCTGTGCTTCGTCAACAACTCAATTCAACAACTCGCGGGATTTCTAATCGAAGATTTGCAAAACTGTGAGTATACTCGAACACCCTTTTTCCATTTTACACTTTGGGTGCAATATGTTTACCTATTAACCTACACAGTTACACTTAGACTTTTATACAAATGCACAAACAATCCAACACATGCATGATAATTCGTTATACTTGATTCGTTATTCTGGATGATTCTTTTGTGTGATAAACTTGTCACTAACTTCGTACAAGCCTCCATTTAACATGTATAGTGCTATAGGAGTAACGCACCGCCCGTTGTCTTGTGGTCATGTTAAATTTAATACATGTGGTAATCAGAGGATTGACTTAAATATTTGCTTGCCAGTTTAT
>JARYGA010040236.1:0-29515 GCA_030545235.1 Helianthus tuberosus | reverse complement strand
GAGCTCGGACACGGCCCCGTGTTCATTGGACATGGCCTCGTGTCCATCCTCTTTCTCTTTCTTCATTAATTGCAATTGTATTCATTAGGCTCCACACGCCCCCGTGTTCATTGGGCACGACCCTGTGTGCAGAAGAGAATCTGTACTATCAAGATTTGCAAGATTTTGCGAATCTTAGCGTTTACCACGCCCATGTTGAGCTGGGCACGCCCCCATGCTGGGAATAGAAGCTTCTATCGGTTTTTCTTTTCTGCCAGTGTCTGACCACGCCCCCGTGTCCGCTGGGCACGGGGCGTGTTCAGCCTTCTGTTTGCTTGTTTTTGCTTGGGAAGATGTTGTCGAGGGGTCGGGCATGCCACGTTTATTCCTTTCCATGTATTTATGTTAGATTTTGCTCCATATTTGCCCCTTTTGTTCATTTACGCTCATTTAGTCCTGAAAATACAAAAGGAAGACAAAAGCACACTTTTTCCAACATTAGTACTAAAAAGGGTTAGTTTTATGCCTCATTTGATGTAATTTATATGTTGCATTTTACACACGTCAAATACCCCCACACTTGAATCTTTGCTTGTCATCAAGCAAAACTCTTTTTAATGTGGCTTACACTCCCAAATGGAATGGATAGAAGAGAAGTTTTGGGCTTGTCTTGAGTGTCAGGAATCCAAGATCTTTATTAGGTTTTATTTTTATGCTATTTACAATCCTATTCGTTATGATTTATTAAAAACGTTTCATAAGAAAACTTACTTATTTGGGCATAACATGCCTTTTTAAAATTCCATTTATATACAAGTTCACATACCTCAGGGGAGATCACTCAACACTCGGCCGAAAAATGTATTTTTGTGAAACACTCGAAACTGGCATGGAACTTATTTCTACCATATGCTTACCAAGCAATCAATCCTCCTCCTTTTTAACTATAAACCTTTGTAAATATCAAGAGAACTTTGGGGAAGGGTTAGGCTTGGGTTAAAGGTAGATGGTTTTTGGGTTAGTAGTTAGTAAAAAGGGCGAAAAGTGTAAAAAGCGTCGGTCGTCGTAAACCTTTTTGTTTTTGTGACTTTTATTCAAATGAAGCATTTTCAAACAAAGTTTCTTTGAGAAACTTGTTTTTTTATTGCTATACTTAAAAAATTTTATTATTATATATATATATAGGACAAAGATTCGTTAGGAACCACCCTTTATTGCGAGAACCGCGAGAACCAATGTGAACACAACCAAAAATGCCTAAAAATAGCTAAAAAACACACAAATTTTTTTTTTATATTTTTATAAAAAAATCGCTAATTTTAGTAGCCAATTTTTTTTTAATTTAAAAAAAATTTGGCTACTAAAAGTAGTGATTTTAACATAAAAAATATTAAAAAAAAGAAAAAAAATTTAGATTTTTTTAGGTTTTTTTTAGCATTTTAGCCTGGGGGGAGGGGGGTTTAGGTTTTTTTGGGGGTGGGGTGGGGGGGGGGGGTTAGGTTTTTTTTAGATTATTTGAGGGTTTTAGTTTTCAGCATTTAGCTTGGGGGGGGGGGGGGTTAGATTTTTTTTTTTGGGGGGGGGGGGAGGGGGTGGGGGTTAGGTTTTTTTAGGGTTTTTTTATAGCTATTTAGGTTGTGTTCACATTGGTTCTCGTGGTTCTCGTAATAAAGGTGGTTCTCGCATGAACCTTACCCTATATATATATATATATATATATATATATATATTTAGGGGATGTCACATGAAGACCGCTCTTTACTAAAATAAAGGGTTTAAAAATAAAAAGGGTTTTGGTGGGTAAAGGGTGTTTGTATTGTGAGTTTAGAAATGAAAAGGTTTAGGCTCAAAGGGGTTAACTAGGGGGATTTTGGGTATGTGATAAAAAAGATGAAAAATAATGGTGTTTGTATTGTGAGTTTAGAAAAGAAAAAGGGTTAGTCATAATGCCTCCATCATTTACTTACTTGGGTTTAAGTTAGTAAGGAGCGGGAATGTATCGTCATGGCAAGTTCTAGAGTCGTAAGAATTCAAGTGGCTATTCACACAAGAAACGAAAAATGAGCATTTAGTTTAAAGATATATATTTGTATGCTCAATAAAGGCTCAAAACTCACTTTTTGTGGGAATGGGTTTATAATGTGATCAAGTATATATAATCAAATTTTAACTAGATTTGTCATGCCTTTTCATAATTTTTTTATGTTGGTTCTTTTTATCACGATGCTTTCGATTGTAAATTTGTAAAAATATAACCTTTTTAGAACTTATTATTCCCAAATTAAACCAAGACAAGTAAAAAAAATGAAAAGTTTTTGAAAAAAATTTGCGGTGATTAGCAGTTCCAATAGAGTTTTGTGTAAGACTTGTTATTAGGACTTGCAAAATTCAATCTTTTAGCATCCCCCCACACTTAAATTACACATTGTCCTCAACGTATCCCAAAAATAAGTTTTTAGGTTGATTAAAATGTGAAAATGTGGGTTGAAAAAAAAGTTTTTATGTTACTGGGTAGCTGAACACGGGGTGTGGTGAGCTGAGCACGGCCCCGTGGCAGACTGCCAGTATCAAATTTAAACAGAAGGCTGGCCACGGGGGCGTGTTCAGTGAACACGGCCCCGTGTCCAGTTACCTGAACTGGGCGTTTTCTGCAGAACCTCGGGCACGGGGGCGTGTTGGGCTTAGCACGCCCCGTGTTGGGCTTGCTGTAATGAAGAAAAATTGTCGGGAGGCTCTGTTTTTGTGCATGGGGTGTGGGTTCAAGTTTCCCTTAGTAACCTCCACCTTTTCGAGGGTGTTTTATTTCTGAAAATTAAAGCTAAACTAGAAAACGTAAAAGTTAATCTAAACTAAAACTACGGATAGTTCCGCGGAATGCTTCCGTGTTGCGCCACGTTTATAAGGGTCCTTGGCTAGACCCACCTTATCGGGTGGTTCTGGCTCATCTTCAATTAGGGAGTCGTCATTGCCAATTGGATATTTCATTGATCGTTCAAGATCGACATTTCTTTTGATGGCCCCTAATTCAATGGGTAAGTTGTCTTGCTTCCAATTAATAAAAGCTTTGTGGGTTTTCACAAAAGGTTGTCCCAACACAAGTGGAGCGTCATCAAGGATGACAAAGTCGGTTGGGACTACCGTTTGATTTGTTTGGACTAACACGTCTTCAACTATTCCCATTGATTTTATTGTTTTCCGATTAGATAGAAAAATGGGTATTTGAAGTGGAGAAAAATCACCAATACTTAATTTTTCGAAAATGTACTTGGGCATTATATTAACACAAAAATCTTTATCAATTGTAATATTACTAATAAAGGAATTTTGAAAGAAACATGGAACCGGTGTAATGTTAATTTCAAATGGATCATCTTTTATTAGTGTAGTTTGATCATTTGTTAACTTAATGCTTACCATTTCGTCAATTTTAGTTTCAGTGCTTAACTCTTTTAAAAACTTAGCATGAGTGGGTATTAAACAATGATTTTCAAAAGAGGGTGACAAGAGATTAATTTCTTGAAAATTAGACTCTTTTTGAATTTTAACGTTATCGGACTCACCTTTTTCATTGTTTGGCTCATGTGTCGGTTTTTCACTTACTTGTTCTTCCATTTTTACCTCTTCAACTATCTCTTCTTTATTACAAGTTAATTCTTCCCTTGCGCGGGATTCCTCTTCCCTTGCGCGGGCTTCTTTTATACAGCGCTCGATAGTTTTAAGGTGTTCTATTATCTTTTCGGCTACGGATGAGATAGTGGGTGGTTCGTCAAAGTGAGTTGAATAATTATCATCAAAGCTTGAATTCGGAAGTTCGATCCTTGGTTCCTCATAGTACTCATATGAGGTAGATGGTTAACACCATTGCTCCTCATTGTAAGTATATGATGGATAAGGGTCGTAACTTGGTTTTTCATAATACTCATATGAGGCGGGTTGTTCACGCCATGGTTCCTCATAGTAAGCATATGAAGGTGGAGGCTCATACATTGGTTCATCAAAATATGAGTATGAGGGAGAAGGTTGATACCTTGGTTCTTCATAGGGTGTATATAAAGTGGATGGCTCGTACCTGGGCTCCTTATAGTGGTTGTATGAAAGGGATGGTTGAAATAAGTCACAATATTGCACCGAATGAGGGTTGCCACAAATAGTACAATACTCTTCCCAATAATCATCCTCCTCATAGTGGTAGTTGTAATCTACTGGGTATTGATCCATAAGGATCACTCAGCAGGCCACAACAGAGTCTCGGGACCAGAAAACAAAAATAAAAACATAAACAGAGGTTGGACACGGCCCCGTCTTCAGTGAGCACGACCCGTGTTCAGGTTCTGTATCTGGGCGTTTTAATAAAAGTGACTGGTTTTGTGCAGCACGGGGGAGTGTTCAGTGAGCATGACCCCATGTTCAGACTCTGTATCTGGGTATTTTGAAAAGAAATATGCAGCACGGCCCCGTGTTCAGTCTAATGTAAATGCAAAAACTAACTAAAATGCAGAAAAATGCGCGCGGTTTAATTTTTTTTTGAAAACCTGATTAGGCAGTCGATTTTAAGCTTTCTTAAAATCCTAGTGTCCCAGGAAACGACGCCAAAAACTTGATGTGCGTGTAGTGCGATATATTTTTATGTATATTTTAAGCCCTTTTTAACACTTTAGTCAAGTTTTAAATTTATAAAACACGATATGCAACTAACACTAAACACATATATGGGCAAGTGCACCCATCGTGAGCGTAGTATAGCGTTGGACAATGTCTAATCAAATCAAAAATTTAGAAAAAGCTTTTAGTACCGGTTTATCCTCATTGTCTAATCAAATCAAAAATTTAGAAAAAGGTTTTAAATATGAAAATAAAAACTAAAAATGCTGAAAATAAAATAAAAATAGATAGACAAGATGAATCACTTGGATCCGACTCGCCTTTAGTGTAACCTTTGATGATTTCCGCACTTTTTCACTTTTTTAAGAGATTATCTTAGTTATAGTAGAAGGCCCCTCTTTTGAAGGTGACGTTACCGTCAACCCAGTAGTTTGAGTCAGTAAGAATACAATCCTACAGGGTTGGAATATTGGAAGATAATTAATTAAGTTATTAATCCGTAATGTGGTAAGCCCCTCTTTTGAAGGTGACGTTACCCTCAGCTAAGTGGTTTGAGTCACCAGGGATACAATCCCAAATAGCCGGGTTAATGTATTAATAGTACTTTATATATGAGGGGATCAAGCCATTCGCACCCCCGCCATCCAATACCAGTGGGTATTGAAGGAGGTCCTAGTAAGCTTGACCCAGGTCCTTGCAAGATCTATACACTGAACAAGGCAAAAACCTTACCAAACCATTCCCTTAACCCCCGACCAGGTAGCCAACATATCTCTATATAGACCGTAGAGATATGAATGGTGAAAATCTTTTATTTTATATAGACAGTAAAATAATGCCAAGACACCACGGACAAATGATAAGGAAGTTTCACCTTCAACATAAGAAACTAGTTATTAACGTCATTAATACAAAACCAAATAAAAAGTGCGAAAAGATCAAAAATCAAAAGTATTACACTAAATGCTTGTCATCACCAAGTGATGTAAGAGACTTAGGCAAACATGGCCTTTGATTGTCAAGAACTCTTACTATCAATCTTGGATCCCGAGACTACTACACACACACTCTAGATGGATGATGGATGATGGTGGTGGATGTGGGTGTTGTGATGGTGGTGGAGTGTGGGTGAAGTGGTAGAGAGGTGGTTTTCCAAGGGATGATTTGCAAGTGAGCCAAGCACCCCTATTTATAGCCTGTGCAGGAGCTCGGACACGGCCCCGTGTTCATTGGACACAGCCCCGTGTCCATCCTCTTTCTCTTTCTTCATTAATTGCAATTGTTGTTGGTGCATACGTCTGTCGACTTCGTCTTGTATCGAGTCTTGTATATGTATAGATAGATCAGGGAACGTTATACGAGGAAATTGTCAAAAATAGGTTAGAAGGTAATTTCGCACGAAATAACAAAGTGTAATTTCGCACGAAATTAACTAGTGATTTCACACAAAATCAGTTGGTAATTTCGCACGAAATAGGTATTTCGTGTGAAAGGAATTTCGTGTGAACCTGTTCATGCGAAATAAGCCAGCCTATAAATAGGTGCCTTGTGATTTCATTTGAAGTAGTTCTAACTTTCCGGTTTGAGAGCCGAAGTGCTGCCGAAGTGTCTACTCGCTGTAAATCTTTGTCAAATCAATCAATAGACAGTTTAAAGTGAATATCTAGCTGAATTGGACTTAATACGTTTGTTTCCGTCTCTCGTATTGAGAAAAAACTCTTCTGATAGACTCGTTCGGGTCACAAAACGATCCTACAAGTGGTATCAGAGCTCAGGAGGAAGAGTTCATACCAATTCAGCTGCAAATTCTGATTTCTACACTTTCTTTTCAAAATTAAACTTGATTTTACGGTCAAAATGTCTTGAATTTCACATATTATACGCGCAATAGTGTTTTAATAAATCCTTGAAAGTTTCAGACTTAAAATCGGACAAAAACTTGATCAATTTTGACAAAATCAGCTCGAGATGATGACATCAGCAGTATTTCGCATAGAATAGCTTCTTGATTTCACACGAAATTAGTATTTCGCTTGAATATTTCGTACGAAATTAGTTGATTTCGCTTGAAACCGGCTTTCGTTTGGTTATTTCCTACGAAATCACCTATTTCGTGTAAAAATTCTGATTTCGTTTGAATTGATTTCGTTTAAAGCTGTATTGCAGGGTATTCCGTGTGAAGAGGATATTTCGCTTGAGATTGGTATTTCGTTTGAAAGTGTCTGATTTTGATAAACTTGTTACCAAATCATGGAAGAGGAATTTTTTAACGCATTTGCTACTGCCCCGACTACTCCTACTGCCATTGCTCAGAACATGAACATGGAAAATGAAACTGGAACTTTGCAAAAAACTCCGAAGCTAATGGGAATTGAGGAGTATTATGGTTGGAAATATCGGTTTGAAAACTGGGTTCAAGCTAATCATTTGAGGTCTTGGGAGTGTGTTGAGAAAAAGTATGTACTACCACGTATAGACTTGGGAGTTGAAAAGAAAATTTTTGAATTTACGGATAAAGAACGAGACATGTACAAAGCAGAAAAGATGATGATTAGTTTAGTTCAGCAAGCTACTAAAGAAGACATATTCGTATTGCTTCAACATGATAAGACTTCACGTTCAATTTGGGAAGCACTTCGAATTAAGTTTGAGGGAAGTGAGAAGATGATCAAGAGTAAAAAATCATTGTTAAAGAAAGAATTTGATTTATTTACAAGTTTGCCAGGAGAAGATACAAAGAAATTGATTGAAAGATATTGTCACTTAGTACGGTCAATGTCATTGTTAGGTATTAACAAAGATCGTGAGGAATGGGTTGACAAATTAGCTGATGCTTTACCTCAGAAAGAATGGGGTACATTTTTGATGATATTAAAGAATACTGGAGAATACGATGGCTTGACAATTTCTCAGTTCATCGAAAAGATTGAAGGACAAGATCTTGAACAACAAAAGATTGCTAGAATGAGCAATCCAAGTGCACAACAAGATGTTAAGATGTACTTCAAAGGGAGTGTTCAGAATGTCGAAGCAAGTCCAAAAATCCAAACTGCATTCAGTGCAGAAAACTCATCTGGATCAATTAATCAAAGTCCAAACAGCAGCAGTGGATTTTCATCATATCCAAGTGCTAATCCAAAGGAATCAACTTCGAGTCATCAGTTCCAAAGTTCAAACAGCAGCAATGGTCATGTATTACACTGCAATATTGCGTTGCATCTTCAGAATGGTCAAAATTTTTCTGAAGAAGTAGCTAAAAGTCATATGTCATTGCTAGCTACAGTGTTAGAATCATATGAAGGGTTGGTTGCAGGAAGGATCAGAAATCCTATGTTGACAAAAGAGGATTACAATCAGATTGATGCTGAGGAAATGGAGCTTATGGACATTAAATGGTGTTTAGCAAGTGTTCTGAGAAGAGCTGAAAGATTCAAGATGATTACAGGGAGAGATGATTTCCTGGATGCAAATGTTTCTACTTTGGGTTTTGATAAATCTAAAGTTACTTGTTTTCGATGCAGGGAGAAAGGACATTTCAAGAGGAAATGTACTAATCGAGAAGCAAGTGGAGCAAAGAATCCGTTTGGTAGTAATGATTATTATCGAAAAGCCATATATCAACAAGTTGCTCATCAACCTTATCAACAAATAGAACCACAAACTGCACATGCTAAAATGATCGAAGAAGCAAATAAGAAAGCTTATTTTGGCATACTTGATCAAGATGATGAAAAAGTGGCAGAAGGTTTCAGTTGGGACAAATATATTCCACCTGATTCAAAAGTAGTAGCTCTTATTGCACAAATAGTTCAAGAGCCAGATTTGATGACGGAATGGATGAAAGTGTTTGCTAGTGATGAGAGAAGTCAAAATGAAGAGTTTGTTTCTTCAGATGATAGTTCAGAACAGACACAAGTGTTTGATCAATCATCAACTGATGACAGTGATGATGAGGAAGAAATGCATATTAATATTGCAAAAACTCATTTATCTCCTGAAAGTTTTCAATTTTATTTTGCAGATAGAGTGGAGAAGCTGAAGGAGAAACAAGCAACAAAAGAAAAGAAAAAGGTGAAAAGTGAGAGTGTTGTTCAGGAAACGATTTTTGAACAAAGTGAAGAGGATAAAGCTACTGAGCAGGCAGTTGAAGTTGAGAAAGTAGTTGAAGTTGAAAAGATTATCGAAGTGGAAAAGATTGTTGAAGTCATAAAACCTTGCTTAAAGTGTTTGGAGTCATGCAAGCAGTGTGAGGAGAAATATGAGAAATTGAGTGAGCAAGATAAGATGAAAGAAAATTTACTGTTCAATCTCAATTATGTGAAAGAATCGTATGATGTATTGAATAGAACGGTAACTGGTCTACAAAAGACAAATTCTGAAAGAGAAGATGCATTAACAATTATGAATGCTGTGATGATGACAAAACAAAAGGCTATTAATCATTACATTGAGGAATGTGCAAAGCTGAAACAGGAGTTGGAAACAGAAAAGATAGAGAATGAAAGAATCAGACGATTGCTGCAAAGTTATTCTAGTTCTGATTATTTGATTGATCGAATTTATCCAACTGTTGAAGGTTTTGAAGCATTTCAAGACAAGAAGCCTGAAGAGAAGGATACTGGTAAGAAACAAAGTGCAAATTATAACAAGTGTCCGCCTCCGATCTGGGAAGGTTATTCTCCCAGAAAACCAAATGAGGAGCAAGTCAAAAAGGCAGTGAATATAAAGTTAAAGTCCGAAACAACTGATGAGTTACCAGAAAATATTGACGTCACTTTCACATCGTCTGACACTGATCATGAGTCTGAGTTAATAAAAAAGGTGGTCGATCAGGTGTTGGATAAAGATGAGGAGTCAGAGTCAAAGTCTGAGTCTGAAAGTTCGAGTTCAGCAGTCAACTGTCTAAAATCGTCGGTTAAAAGGGTTTACAATAAAGAATTCTTGTTATCAAAATCTAACTTGAATGAAGAACCAATCAAAGTGGCATATACTTTGATTGATTCGGACAAATTATATTCTGATGAGGAATTTCCAATAAGAGGTGTTAAACCAAGAATGATAAAAAAAGGTTTTCAAACTAATAGAAATTAATATTTCTAAAATAAAAGATGAAAATCTTTCTGAAAAACCTAAATCTTACACCTCAAGAGTTCAACAAAGGTTAAACAAAAAAAGGGTTACAGTTCTGGTTCAGGTTTTCAAAAGAAACCAAACCATAACAGTAATTTCAAAAAGAAAGGACTTGGTTTTATTCCACCGAAAAATCATAAAAATGAGAAAACTTATAAACCAAAAACTGTATTTGTTTCAGGGTCAAGTTCTGAGGAAGAAGTAAAGAGCTCATTCTGGAAGCAATCAAACAAAGAGTTCTTTGCAGAAAAACAAAAGTTTGAGAAGAATGGAGTTTATCAGGGAAAAGAGACAAGAACCTGTTACCGATGTCAAGAAGTTGGTCACATTGCCTGAAACTGTCCAATGGCTACCAACACAAAACAGGAAGTTTTTTCTAAACTGAAAGGAAAAATGGTTGAGAAAAATGAACCACCAACTGAAAAATTCAAAGTTTTTAAAAACTCAACATATGAAGTTGGTGAATGTTCTAAGAAAAGATTTTACAAGAGAAGAGTGAATCTTGACAACCAGAAGTGGGTTGTTAAGAATTCTGATGTGAAGTCTGGCGATGAATCTGATTCCTCAAAATCAGAGGAGCCACAAGTCGAGCTAAAAATAGAAACATCAGTTCCGCCAATGGATGGTGTCAATTTTCCACCATTGCGGGCTGAAAATTTTAAACAAAAGTTGGAAAGGTTGAGATTTTGAATCAATTCTATTCTGAAAAGAAAGAATTTGATGTCGAAAAAGTTTTTAATGGAAATGTGAAAAATATTTTTTGGAAGATGGTCGATGGAAAGGTTAAAGGGGTAAAAGATTTTTATGAATCAAAGAAAGCAACTTATACCCCAAGTGAAACGGAAGAGGTCACATCCAAGTTTGGTCATGCTTGGATGTCTGTTTTTCATATGTGAAAAGTATGACTTGTCGGAGCTTCCAGGTTGGTAAGTGTGAAGCAGGTATCGGCATCTTTCTTGAATTTTGTGTGTTTGTGAAAACCTTCAAGTGGTTGGAGAAGGTTTTTAACTTACAAGTGGTAAATCAGGGACATTAAGTTGTACTTGATTTTCTACAAGTGGTATTTGTGATTTGAATTTAAAACTGTTACATTTTTTCAAAAGGTTGAAGATGAAAGAACAAGGTGATGAATTGATCCCCGAACCTACAATTGAAATCAACAAAACTAATTTTCCGGAAAAACCATTTGATTAAAACAAACTTAAGTGTTTTGAAATCATAATGGGAAAATAGTTTGTTGTAAGGGGGAGTTCTGATTGTTTATGCCAAGTGGATGGCGATTTGAAGCGATTCGATATCAGGTGTCACGTTACTTATATAGTTTGTTTTCAAATTTTTTAAATGGTTTTGCATTTTAGGGGGAGTAAGAATTTTCAGAAAATCCATTTCAGAAAATCCAAAAACATTTGAAAATTTGAAAAAGACAAAAACATGATAAAATAAAAAATGAGTTTTGTTGTGAAAAAGAGGAAATGATATTACATCAGTGGACATTCACAGCATGCTAAAGCATTGGAAAGTCAATTGTGATAAACGGTCTCACTGATGATGTGCCAGTAGGTTTTTGCACATTTAGTAGATTGTGTCGAGATATAAACCTAAATTTCAAACTTACTTATCTCGTGGGGAACATCTCTCAGATATATGGGTAACCCCCGAAATCTTGTTTGAAAGATCCCTCTTTCTGAGATACTAGGTCTTTATACTCAGTGATATCTGGGGTATTATCCCGAGACTTCTGATTTTGCGGAAGCAATGGCCTAGTCCTCGTATAATACTTTTCGCTTGCTTGAAATATAGCACACCCCTCAGCATAAAAAATGATGAAACATTGCAAAATGTTAATCATGTGCTGTTGAAGAAAATATTCTCTAAAGGGAACACACGAAAAGTCGAAGCCATCATCTCTCTGATTTTGCGGAAGCAATAGCCTGAGCTCTCATAGCCCTCGCATTTAACCCTTTACAGATATCATCTAGGTATACTCACCTGTAAGACTGAATATTGGGATATGGATACGGGAGTATATTCTGAGGTGGGACACGCGAATAAGTTTAAGTGCTTAAAACATTAATCTCATATCTCGAAACAGTTGAACTTTGTGTGAAAATTTAAGTGGATCAGTATACTGGCAATCTAAGTGAATTGTTTAGAACTTAAAATGTTTAGAGCTTAATGGTGTTGGTGATTTGTTTCAGAAACTTATATGATCCTCTTACACAAACTCACAAAAATATTGTTTCTATATATTTCTTTACTGCATTTTCTTACAAATTCAAAAGTCCAAAAATATTTTCAGTATGTTTTAGCATAAAATTTTGAAAATACAAAAATATTTTCGACAACTGATGTTGGAGAGCAGATTTTCAAAATTCTGAGTGCTAAACATGACGAACAGGTTTAAGAGAGTGTGTTTGAAAAGATTTTCTTACAAGTGATACATCAGAGTTTAAAAATGTTAAATCATTTAGTACGATACTTGCAAATGATGGTGTGTTTGTGCCTACAAGTGGTAAGCAGAGAATAAATTTGTAAAATTTTAAATTTGTGAAATTTATTTCTGGGTTAAGAATGTGAAGGTTAGTCAGGTTTTGATCCTGAGCAGGATGTGAGCCCGGTCACGATCTTGAACCTGTGGAAGCCAGACTGCAATTCCAAGCACAATTTAAGGGGGAGTCTGAAGTTGTATAGAGCAAGGTTCTGATCATGAATCTGATAATGCTGATGAACTTAAAGAATCAAGAGATCTGTTCAAGATAATTAGAGTGAGATAAAAGTCAGGTGGAGATCCTGGAGAGGAAAAGAAGACAGAGATTGAGGATGCTTTACATTGTCAGATACTTTTGAAGAGTTCGAGAAGACTGATAAAGATTGAAGACTTGACACTGAAGACTTCGTCAACATCCGATGGGGAGTCTGTTGGTGCATACGGCTGTCGACTTCGTCTTGTATCGAGTCTTGTATATGTATAGATAGATCAGGGCACGTTATATGAGGAAATTGTCAAAAATAGGTTAGAAGGTAATTTCGCATGAAATAACAAAGTGTAATTTCGCACGAAATTAACTAGTGATTTCACACGAAATCAATTGGTAATTTCGCATGAAATAGGTATTTCGTGTGAAAGTAATTTCGTGTGAACCTGTTCATGCGAAATAAGCCAGCCTATAAATAGGTGCCTTGTGATTTCATTTGAAGTATTTCTAACTTTCCGGTTTCAGAGCCGAAGTGCTGCCGAAGTGTCTACTCGCTGTAAATCTTTGTCAAATCAATCAATAGACAGTTTAAAGTGAATATCTAGCTGAATTGGACTTAATACGTTTGTTTCCGCCTCTCGTATTGAGCAAAAACTCTTTTGATCGACTCGTTCGGATCACAAAACGATCATACAATTGTCTTCATTAGGCTCCACACGCCCCCGTGTTCACTGGGCACGGCCCCGTGTGCAGAAGAGAATCTATACTATCAAGATTTGCAAGATTTTGCGAATCTTAGCGTTTACCACGCCCATGTTGAGCTGGGCACGCCCATGTTGAGTTGGGCATGCCCCCATGCTGGGAATAGACGCTTTTATGAGTTTGTCTTTTCTACCAGTGTCTGACCACGCCCCCGTGTCCGCTGGGCACGGGGCGTGTTCAGCCTTCTGTTTGCTTGTTTTTGCTTGGGAAGATGCTGTCGAGGGGTCCGACATGCCACGTTTATTCCTTTCCTTGTATTTATGTTAGATTTTGCTCCATATTTGCCCCTTTTGTTCATTTACGCTCATTTAGTCCTGAAAATACAAAAGGAAGACAAAAGCACACTTTTTCCAACATTAGTACTAAAAAAGGGTTAGTTTTATGTCTCATTTGATGTAATTTATATGTTGCATTTTACACACATCAAGAAGCTACCATCTTCCGATCGTCAACTGAACTTGTGCATCGACGACCATTTCGACGTCGTTCGTACACCACTCTACATCGACGTAAGCACTCGGAAGGAAAAGCTTGAGTTAGGGTGTCCACTGTCAAGAACACAGCACCCCCCTCAGACTTGATTCCGGCAAAAGAGAGACCCTCATTTTTAATCATCTTGCCGGAAGTATTAATACAAGGCACCGCATCGCCGGAGTCTACCTCCTGACACTCCATAGTTTTCTCCGGTATCTTATCTCGAAGTCGGACCATAGCTTCAGCTACGTCCAGGGTTTGCAGTATGCCGGAGACTTTCCGGAGACGGTATTTACAACTCATCGTTTTACTTACCAGATTTGGTAAAAAAGTAACAGTCAATATATAGAGGGTAATACAAGATGACAATCATGACGCAAGCAAAATTAATAAGAAATCATGATTACATGTCTAATCGCCACATTTTTGCAAATGACGGCGCTGTCATAATGATGGTTTCATTAATTGTTTCTGACAAAATCAAGTGCTCACACGCACCCCAACAAAGATAAAATATTGTTTTTTTACAAAAAAAATATCTAAGAAACATATGAAATAGCAGGCAAACAACATTCATTCATCTCCGGACTCATCCACCACCTCCAGCATATGGCGTAATGAATCCACGCCACTTTAGCCACTTTGTCAACCAAATCAGCATATGTTGGCAGTGGATCATTATAAATTGCCTCCAAAGCATCTGCCATATTAGCGGTCAGCTTCCCTCCTTTCTCTTGGAACTCAGGAGTAATCCTACTTGTCTGATGGCAACTAACATAGCCCTCGTGAACGCCATCATGGTGGCTTGTTGTAAGCTGCAGTAGACAGACGATCCAGGAGGGCAACAAAGGATTCTGACTAGCGTAGGTACTCAAAAGTACCAGTTAAACCTTGGGATATCAGCCAGTTCCTGTCACCATGCAGACCAGCCAAGCGGCTGGTCAGGTTATCCACTTCAGCATTAGATTGCTCCAAGGCATTCTCCGCCTCCTTGAGACGTGCCTGCTGGGCGGTTGAAGATTGCACAAGCTGATCCTTCTCAGAAACCAGGGAGTCACACATCTGTTGCAACTCCCTAAGATTTTCTTCCCGCTCCTCAAGCTCAACTTGTTTGGTCTGGGCCTTGGCATTAGACGCCTCCAGCTCGAGGGTTAGATCTTGGTACCTCTCTTGCACCTGACAAACAAAATCGGTGTCAACACGGAATTTTTCCATCTCAGCAGATAACTCAGATCTCACCTTCCTAGCCTCAGTAACGGCTTAACGCTCTAGCTCTTCCTGAACAGCCTTGGCATGAGAAAGGATACGATCTTTTTCCACTATATCGCGGGCCCATATTACCCTCTCCTCAGCAAGATTGGCTGTTACTCGCTTTAGATCATCCTCAGTCTTATTTTTCTCTGACACAAATCGGCTCTCCCTAAGACTAGAAGCCTAGAGCTGGCTTTCCAAACGATACTTCTCATCCATAAGCTCTTGAATGGTCATCCGCACCTGGTGTAGCTCACTATTATCATGCATCCACCGGCGTCGGATCTCAGCCAGCCTTCTTGGGCCACTGACAGCATCAACCATTATGGTATTCATCAAATGCTCGTTGTCCAACCCCTCTACATAGCCAGATTCAGCAGGAGGGTAAGCCCGTTCAACCCGGTGATGCACCACTGGGGGAAACACCAGCCTAGATGATTCAGCTATTTTCCACTTAGGTTGGTAGCGTTTGTCCTGGGCATATGGATCCCAGAATACAATGGGAAGATACTGATCATCAAACAAACGGGCCCCATCCTCAGCAAAATTACCGCTGGACCCCCAGTATCATTGACGGTAGTGTCCTTAGCACTTGTTGACTCGCCGCCGACGGAAGTAAAAGGCATGTCTTTCACGGACACATGGAAATCGCCGATGGGAGAATAAAAAATAGATATGGGGGTAGAGCTGGAAAATAGTGGTGTGGTAACAGGGCTGGGCGTCATGACAATGGATGCAATATGTGATAACCGGTAATTTATGGCCCTTAATTACGGGATTAACAAGTATTTAAGGCGACAGTAAATAGTGTTTATGTCACGGCCCCCGTCCCGGTTTGACCCGGTCCAGGAGCCGCGGGACAGAAACCCGTGGTATTTATTAATTGAGTTGACAGCGGAAGATTTTACAGGATCTTTTAAAACTTGAAATGCCCGATTATTTTATTTCATAATTCGGGATAAACCCCGTAATTTACAATAGAGGAATTTCACAAGGAAATTCCCTGATTTACAAAACATATTTATTTATTTAACTGAGCCACTACTTCAAGCTTGTTAGTGCTCCGTAGCACTTTTCCTTGGTTCACAGTAGTTACCTGAAACATGTTTTGAAAATATTTTATCAGCGGGGAAATACTGGCGAGTCACTCAAGTTTAATAATACGACACATAGTTATAAATTACAGCATAAGAGCGATTACAATGACTTCTATCTTATTTTTATCTGGCGCCATGTCACCTCCTGGTGATGATGGTCATACCACTATTGGGTCCTTTCACCCAAGTAGTGATGATTATCACTGTTAGGATTTATTAGCCTAACCGTGAGAAATTTAGTAATGTGCACAATATCCCACTAGCCAGCGATTAAGATAACCATGACTTAATCCCTATAATTATAACCTTTGAAAATAAATGGAGTATTGTAAAATACTTTTGATAAAAGAGAATGACTCACATTGCAGATTTAAACGAGCAGAGTTTAGCCTACTGATTAGCCTTGTAACCTAATTTAAATAACAATGCTTACGAACTAGGTCAGTAACTAATACAGCATTTACGACGAATGACAAAGTGCAACACTTAAACATCCATCGAATTCACGACGAATGACAAAGTATAGCCCTAATTTGGGCAGCACTTAAACATCCATCTGATAGTTTCAATCGATCGGACATTGAATCGTAGCAGCGATCGAGTTAATACCCTGTATCGTAGCAACGCCTTGCCATATTGAAAGTGAAATTCGAGCAGTATAACTTCGTTTTTGAGAATTGTTTTCGACACAGATGAACAGGCCATGATCCAAGAAATTTATAGCTGAAATATGGGTTTTACGCGGCCCGCGTAAACCCATACTAAACACTTACGCGGCCCGCGAGGGCCATCTATTCTTAGACTAGGGCTACGGTGTCACGAGTAGGTTTTCCAGATGGTCGACACGTGGCTTGTTAGCTGATCCAGAGTTTTTATGAGTTGTCGCGGCCCACGTAACCTTACCTTAAGGTTTACACAGCCCACGTGAAACCATAAAATCTGTTTTTCTTGATTTTTATTATGGATTAGGGTTTCAGGGGTCCGGGTTTTCACTTACGGGTCATTTTGGGACATTTTTGAGGGTCCTTACATCCTCCCCACCTTATTTAGAATCTCGTCCTCGAGATTTATTGGAATAAGTGAGGATATTTTTGCTTCATCTCCGATTCCAGCTCCCAGGTGTAATCGGGTCCTCTTTTCGAGTCCCATTTAACTTTGACCAGTATCAATCTTTTGTGCTTTAGAAACTTGACTTTCCGGTCTTCTATTTGAAGTGGTTTCTCTACGAACTTCAATTTTTTATTTACCTCTATGTCTTGAAGAGGTACTACCAGAGATTCGTCCGATAGACATTTCTTGAGATTGGATACATGAAATACGTCATGTACTCCAGCTAGCTCCTCTGGTAGTTGTAAGCGATAAGCAACTGGTCCTATTCGCTGGATTACTGGGAATGGTCCTACGTACCTTGGACTTAGTTTTCCTTTCTTACCAAACCGAACTACTCCTTTCCAAGGAGAAACTTTTAAGAGAACCTTGTCTCCAACTTGAAATTCCAACGACTTACGCCTATTGTCTGCATAACTCTTCTGGCGATCGCGAGCCGTTTTTAATCTTTCCTTGATTTGAGTAATCTTGTTGGTAGTTTCTTGCACAATCTCGGGACCTGATAATTGGCTTTCTCCTATTTCTGCCCAACAGACTGGAGTTCTACACTTTCATCCATATAGTGCTTCGAATGGGGCAACTTCAATGCTTGAATGGTAACTATTGTTATAGGAGAATTCGATTAAAGGTAGGTGGTCATCCCAGTTTCCACCAAAATCTATCACACATGACCTGAGCTTGTCTTCCAGGGTTTGAATCGTCCTTTCACTTTGTCCATCTGTTTGAGGATGGTATGCAGTGCTTAAATTTAGTCGGGTTCCCATTGCTTCCTGGAAACTTGTCCAGAAGTGGGAAGTGAAACGACTATCCCTATCCGATACAATGGAGAGTGGAACTCCATGTAAGGATACTATCTCGTCTACATACAACTTTGCTAACCTTTCCATGCTAAAGGTTTCTTTCATGGGTAGAAAATGAGCTGATTTGGTTAATCGATCCACAATTACCCAAATTGCGTCATTACCTTTTTGGGTTTTGGGCAACTTAGTAACAAAGTCCATTGTTATGAGTTCCCATTTCCATACAGGCATTTCTAATTGTTGTAGTAGACCTGAGGGTTTCTGGTGTTCTGTCTTAACTTGTGAACAAGTAAGACATTTAGAAACATATCTAGCTATGTCCTTTTTCATTCCTATCCACCAGAAGTTATTCCTTAAATCTTGGTACATCTTATTGTTACCAGGATGCATGGTATACTTAGATTTATGGGCTTCCTCTAAAATTTTATTTCATAAGTTTTCTTGCTTAGGTACCCAAATCCTTTTCTTGTGGAATCTCCAAATTCCATCACTTCCTTGCTCTAGTTCCTTTATTCTTCCTTTCATCCCTTCAGCATCATCTTTGATTGTTGTTTCTTGAACATTCTTAAGTTGTTCCATTAGGTCTATCTGTAAACTTAATCTAAGAGCACGAACTCGGCGTTGTTTCTCATGATACTTACGACTTAAAGCATCAGCAACTACGTTTGCTTTTCCTTCGTTATATTGAATATCACAGTCGTAGTCACTTAGGATTTCCATCCACCTCCTTTGCCTCATGTTCAATTCTTTTTGCCCAAATATGTATCTTAAGCTTTTATGGTCTGTATAGACAGTAAAATTACTTCCATACAAATAGTGTCTCCAAATCTTAAGGGAAAAAATTATGGCTCCTAATTCTAAGTCGTGAGTCGTATAATTTTCCTCGTGCTTTTTCAATTAACTTGAAGCATACGCAATTACCTTCTTGCGTTGCATTAGCACACATCCTAATCCTAGCTTTGAAGCATCACAGTATACTTCAAAATCCTCTGTTCCTTCTGGTAAGGCTAGAACTGGAACATTTGTTAATTTCTGTTTTAAGATCTTAAGGGGCTGTTTGGCTAAGCTTTTCAAAACTACTTATTTGCTTATTTGCTTTTCAGAAAAGTAAATAAGCAAATAAGTAGTTTTGAAAAGCTTAGCCAAACAAGCCCTAAAAGCTTCTTCTTGTTTAGGTCCCCATTCAAACTTAACTGATTTACAGGTTAACTTAGTTAATGGTACAGCTATCTTGGAAAAATCCTTAATATACCGTCTATAGTATCCGGCTAACCCTAGGAAACTCCTAATTTCCATAGCTGACTGTGGAACCTTCCATTTAGTGATCGCTTCTATTTTGGAGGGATCTACGTGAATACCTTTGTGATTCACCATGTGTCCTAAAAATTGTACCTCCTGTAGCCAAAATTCACACTTCGAGAATTTGGCATAAAGCTTCTCTTTTCTTAACAAAGTTAAGAGTGCATGCAGGTGCTGACGGTGTTCATCCTGGCTTTTGGAATAAATAAGTATATCATCGATGAAGACAATTACAAATTTATCCAAATACGGTTTACAGATTCTATTCATCATGTCCATAAATGTTGCAAGAGCATTTGTTAACCCAAAGGGCATGACTGTAAACTCGTAATGACCATAGCTAGTTCTGAAAGCAGTTTTAGGTATGTCTTCTTCTTGTACTTTCAATTGATGGTATCCGGAGCGTAAATCTATCTTAGAAAAGTATCTAGCTCCCTGAAGTTGATCGAAAAGATCATCGATCCTAGGTAATGGGTATCGATTCTTAATTGTAACCCTATTCAATTCCCTATAATCGATACACATTCGCATTGACCCATCTTTCTTCTTTACGAACAACACTGGTGCTCCCCAAGGGGATGAACTAGGTTGTATAAATCCTTTACTTAGTAATTCATCTAACTGCTTTTTCAATTCTAGCATTTCGGTGGGTGCTAACCGATAAGGTGCCTTGGCTATCAGTGTAGTTCCAGGAATTAGATGAATTCTAAATTCTACTTCCCTATCGGGTGGTAATCCATGTAGTTCTTCTGGGAATACCTCCGGGTATTCTGATACTACTGGAATTTCTTTAAGTCCTTTACCTTTTGTGTTAATGATTACTGAAATCATATACACCACTTCTTGTTTTCTTGAATAACTGGCCAACTTCATTACTGAAATGAATTTCAATGGCTTACGTGGCTTATCTCCTATAATCACCACTAATTCTCCTGTGGGTGTATGAATTTCTATGGAATTCTTATCACAAAGAATTCGAGCATGGTTGGCTACTAACCAATCTATTCCTAATACCACATCGAATTCGGCTAAATTCATAGGTAACTGGTTTGCAGAGAATTTATGGCCTAAGAGTTCTATCTTTTCTTCTCGCAAAACCTTATCTATGTTAACAGAATTCCCATCTGTTGTTTTTACCGTAAAAATTTGTCTAAGGTTGGTTAAGATCTTGGTAGAATGAAGTATTTATAAAACTTTGGTTTGCATCAGAGTCAAATAATACTTTTGCATAAACGTTGTGAACTAGGAACGTACCAGCTATCACGTCAGGGATTAGTTCTGCTTCCTGAGTTGTTAACTGGAAGGCTTTTGCGTTTCTCTTGGTAGTTCCTTCTGCTGGTTTGGCTTTGTTATCAGCTGGTTTGACCAATTTCGGGCAGTCTGGCCTAAAATGTCCAGCTTCTCCACAGTTATAGCAGACTGTGGATTTCTTTCTCCTGCAATCTTCTTCTTGATGCCCTGGAATTTTGCAGAAATTGCAATACCCCTTGCATCTACCAAAATGCTTTCTTTTACAGGCATTGCAAAATGGAACAGTGGAAGATTACCCAGTTCCCTTTTTCTTGAAATTACTACGGTTACCCACACGAAATCCCTGGGTAATCTTTTGGGCCACTTCCTTTTTCCGGTTTTCTTCTTTTGTGCATATCAGCCCGTCAGTTAGGGTGTTAGCTAATTCCATAGCATCGTCAATAGTGCGAGGTCTCGCAGCTTTAACGATATCACGGATTTCGCCAATCAATCCCCAAATATAGCGAGAAATAAGTACCGGTTCTGGCGAAGCCAGGGTAGGTACATGATGTGCGATAAAGTGTTATATATATTAGGTGTATATTTTAAGCCCCTTTAACACTTATTTTAGCCAAGTTTTAAATTTATAAAACACGATATTTTACTAACACTAAACACACATATGGGCAAGTGCACCCATCGTGAGCGTAGTATAGCGTTGGTAAGATACCGAGGTCGTCCAAGGACACAAGAGCTTTTAGTACCGGTTTATCCTCAACGTCTAATCAAAATAAAGAGTTTAGAAAAAAAGTTTTAAACTAAGAAAAATAAAAACTAACTAAAATGCTGAAAATAAAAAGAAAAACAGATAGACAAGATGAATCACTTGGTTCCGACTCGTATCTAGTAAAACCTTTGATTATTTCCGCACTTTTGCACATAATTAAGAGATTATCTTAGTTATTGTAGTAGGCCCCTCTTTTGAAGGTGACGTTACCCTCACCCCAGTAGTTTGAGTCAGCAAGGATACAATCCTAAAAGGATGGATTATTGGAAGATAATGAATTAAGTTATTAATGCAGTATTGTGGTAGGCCCCGCTTTTGGCGGTAACGTTACCCCCGGCTAAGTAGTCTGAGTCAGCAGGGATACAGTCCTAAATAGCCGGGTTATAGTATTAATAGTAGTTAACTTATGAGGGGATCAAAGAGTTTGGACCCCCGCCATCCAATACCGTGAGGCATTGAAGGAGGTCCTACTAAATTTGACCCAGGTCCATTGCAGGACCTCTAAACGCTGAACAATGGCAAGACCTTTACCAAACCGTTCCCTTAACCCCCGACCAGGTAGCCAACATACCTCCATATAGACCGTGGAGATATGAATGGTGAAAATCCTTTATTTTATATAGACAGTAAAATAATGCCAAGACACCACGGACAAACGATAAGGAAAGATCACCTTCAACATAAGTAACTAGTTATTAAAGTCATTAATACAAAACCAAATAAAAAGTGCAAAAGATTAGAAATAAAAAGTATTATACTAGACATTTTGTCTTCACCAAGTGATGTAAGAGACTTAGGCAAACATGGCCTTGATTGTCAAGAACTCTTACGATCAATCTTGGATCCCGAGACGACTCACACACTCTACGATGGACAATGGATGATGGTGGTGGATGATGGTGTTGTGATGGTGGTGGGTGGTGGATGAAGTGTGAGAGAGGTGGTGTGCCAAGGGATGAGTTGAAATGAAACCAAGCACTCCTATTTATAGGCTGAACAGAGGGCTGGGCACGGCCCCGTGTCCGCTGGGCATGGCCCCGTGCCTGTCTGACAATCTCTCTCTTCATTAATTGTAATTCGCAATTACAATTAATGCGCCTGCTGTACTTTCGACACGCCCCCGTGTTCGCTGGACACGGCCCGTGGTGGGCAATAGAAGCTTCTATAGGTTTGTCTTTTCTGCTGCTTCTTGGGCACGGCCCCGTGCTGGCTGAGCACGGGGCGTGTTCAGTCTTCTGCCTTCTCTATTTTGCTTGGGAAGATGCCGTTGAGGGGTCGGGCAATCCACTTATGTTCCTTTTCTTGTATTTATTTTGGATTTAGCTGTCTTTTTGCTTCTTTTGTGTTTTTGAGCTCATTTAATCCTGAAAATACAAAAGGAAGACAAAAACACTCTTTTTCCAATATTAGTACTTAAAAAGGGTTAGTTTTATGCCTCATTTGATGTAATTTATATGTTGCATTTTACATACATCAAATACCCCCACACTTGAACTTTTGCTTGTCCTCAAGCAAAACTCTTTAATATGTGGCTTACACTCCCAAATGGAATGGGTAGAAGAGAAGGTTTTTGGCTTGTCGTAGAGTGTTGGGAATCCAAGATCCTTTTGGGTTTTATTTTTATCTATTTACAGTCCTATTCGTAATGATTTATTTAGAACGTTTCATAGGAAAAATTACTTATTTGGGCATAACATGCCTTTTTTAAAATTCTATTTATGTACAAGTTCACATACCTCACGGGAGAAATCACTCACACTCGGCCGAAGGTGTATTTTTAGTGAATCACTCGAGAGCGGCATGGAACTTATTCCTACCATAAGCTTGCCAAGCAATCAATCCTCCTCCTTTTTAACTTTTATACCTTTGTAAATATCAAGAGAACTTTATGGGTTAAGGGTTAGGCTTGGGTTAAAGGTAGGTGGTTGGGATAGTGGTTAGTGGTTAGTAGAAAAAGGGCGAAAAGCGTAACAAGTGTCGGTTTTCGTAAGACTTTCTATTTTTGTAACTTTTTATTTTGATGAAGCTTTTATTCAAACAAAGTTATTTTTGATGAACTTGTTTGTTTATTTTCTTTTTGCTTCATCATCAACACTTTTTTTTTTGAACGATCATACGAAAAACCGAACTTGTTACTAAAACAAAGGGTTAAAAATAAAAAGGTTTTGGTGGGAAAAAGTGTTTTTTTGGTTTGGGTGATGAAATGAAAAGGTTTAGGCTCAAAGGGGTTAACTAGGGGGATTTTTGGGTAGGTGGTAAAAGAAAAAGAAAAATAATGGTGTAGAAATAAAAAGGGTTAGTCCTAATGCCTCCATCATTTACTTACTCGGGTTTAAGTTGATAAGGACCGGGAATGTATCGTCATGGCAAGTTCTAGAGTTGTAAGAACCAAGCGGCTATTCACACAAGAAACGAAAAAATGAGCATTTAGTCTAAAAATGTAAATTTGTATGCTCAATAAAGGCTCAAAACTCACTTTTGTGGGAATGGGTTTTTATGTGATCAAGTATATATAATCAAATTTTAACTAAGTTTGCCATGCCTTTTCATAATTTTCTTATGTTGGTTCTTTTTTTTATCACTACGCTATCGGTTGTAAATTTGTAAAAATATAACCTTTTTGAGAACTTGAATTTCCCGAGTTAAACCTAGACAAGTAAGAAAAATGAAATTTTTGAAAAAATTTGGGGTGATTAGCGGTTCCAATAGAGTTTTGTGTAAGGCTTGTATTTAGGACTTGCAAAATTCAAGGTTTTAGCATCCCCCCCCCACACTTAAATTACACATTGTCCTCAATGTGTCCCAAAAATAAATTTTTAGGTTGATTAGATGTGTAAAATGGTGTTAAAAAGCAAAAATTTATGTTATTGGTAGTCTGGACACGGCCCTGTGTCCACTGGACACGACCCCGTGGCGAACTGCCAGTAACGAGAACTTACAGAAGGTGGACACGGGGGCGTGTTGGTTAGGCACGGCCCCGTGTCTGACAAAAATCTGCAGGACAGTAACCAAACAGTAGGTGAGCACGGGGGCGTGTTGGCTGGACACGTCCCCGTGTGGACAGTCTGAAAGCCTGAAAAACAGGTTTCTTCCCCCGGTTTTTCCATCCTGGCCCTATAAGTGCTGAGGCTTAGCACCCCAAGCTTTGGTTTGTACCTGTTTCATCACTTAATACCACACCAAGCAATACAAACATCCTACATTACCATAGTTAATTGTTCCAAGCATAAAGTAAACGAAAAGAAAGAAAAAAAATGCAGAAAAATAGTTAGGAAAAGTAAATTGTTTAACACTTGGCACGCATGCCACCAATTGTTCGATAGATTAAAAAGGGACTTAAACCTGTGGAGTCATCAATCAACTGCTTCCTCTTCTGCTCCTCTTGCCTACTCCATAGCATCGTCATCATCATCATCGTCATCATCCCCTCCATGGCGTGCAATGTGGTCTCGTATGTATCCGACATCGTCTTGGATCTCGGATAGGTTTCTCTCGATAGCTCCGACCCGGTGATATGTGTTGCTCGCCATGTTATAGGTGTTCCGAGTACACATAAGGTTTTCCTGCAACAAATCATGAAAACTTTGAAAGTTAGGAAAACCACCTCCCGAGGAGGATGATTGGCCCGGATCACCGTGGTGTTGGTGTTGGTACTGATGATGTTGCGGAGCTGGAAGGACAAGCGCTTCTTGCAGGTTCCATGCATGACCTTGCATCCTTTGAAAGGTTACCGTCCCGTCTTCTGCCTCATAAATCAGGTTCATTGAGCGGCATATGTGAATATCCACCGTACCCGACCATGGGCTCCTCTCAAATGACCTAGGTATGTGAGCGAAGTGCTTGTAGAGACGGTACACCCATCCCCCGAAGAAAATAGGAGTTGGTGCACTAGCAAGGCGGTTGTGATGCATGTTTCGGAGCATGAGGAACGGAACATCGAGCGGCCTACGGTTGTGAATGCAGTGGAGGACAAGCAAATCTCTTAACCCAACGACGCCACTACTGTCATGCCTTTGGCTAAGAGAGTAGCCGAGGAGCCTATGAATGTATCTGTATAGCGGATCCCTCAGCTTTGTACTCTTAGTGCTGCTTGGATTGTAGAACCCTTCCCCAATCTGAGCCCACATGGCTTGGCGTTCGTTGTCACCTATCTCTCTCATTCCCCCAGTATTTTCTTCGTTTCCCGCATCCTCTTCCGCATACAACCCGATAATCGACCCAAATTGTGCCATAGAGATCGAATACCTCGTTCCGCCACACCGGAATGACACCCCGTCATTATCGAACGGGTCGCACCTTGAAGTGAATGCAAAGGTGCTGTAGAATTCCAAGGTGCATTCATGGACGGAACGGAGTCGAGTTGTTAGTGCTACTCTGAGTGGTCCCGTGACAATGTTGTTGAAACGGTCAATTTGATTAACCATGGTTAGTAGTTCTGTGCAAGCTTGCCTCGGGTGTTCCTCCGGCCTTGTTTGAAGAAGCTCGTATCGAGCTCTTGCATCTAGCTCATTGGCGTTGAATCTTGTGAACTTTCTGGCCATCTTGACGTTGTTAGATCGATAGGAGACGTCGAAATTTCGTGAAAAATCGCCTGGAACCAGAGCTTTTGTGGGGAAACGGGGCGTGTGGAATGAAGAAACTGTTTTGAAAAAGGGGTTTTATCCCGTCTGCAGCGAGAACACGGCCCCGTGTCCGGCGGACACGGCCTCGTGTCGAGCAAAATATATTATTATTTTTTAAGTGCGCGTGTGAGTGCCCCTTTTTCCCATAAGCCATGGTTAGAAAACTTACCGCTTTATTTTGTCGTCTCAATCGTTCGTAACTTAGCAGGCATGATGTTTTTATTCTTCCACCGTTTGAAGCGAGATCTCATCTTCTTCATCCTCAATGAATCCTTGATAGAGTTTCAGCCGTTGGCCATTGACCTTAAATGGTGGCCCATTTCGAGATTTAATTTCTACTGCACCGTGTGGAAAAATGTGGGTGATGGAAAAAGGTCCTGACCACATAGACTTTAATTTACCAGGAAACAATCGAAGTCGTGAATTAAACAAAAGAACTAGATCCCCTACCCGAAATTCATTAGGTTTAATATGTTTGTCATGCAAATTTTTCATTATTTCCTTATAAATTTCAGAGTTTGAGTATGCATAATTCCTAAGCTCGTCTAATTCATTTAACTGACAAAATCGATTTTTACCAGCAAATTATAAATCCAAGTTTACATTTTTGATTGCCCAGTAGGCCTTGTGTGCAATTTCTACTGGCAAATGACAACTTTTTCCATAGACTAGCTTATACGGGGTTGTACCTATTGTTGTTTTATAAGCAGTTCGAAAAGCCCATAAAGCATCATCTAATTTATCAGCCCATTCCTTTTTATTTAACCCTACGGTTTTTTCGAGTATTCGTTTTAAACCCCTATTAGTCACTTCGGCTTGTCCGTTTGTTTGAGGGTGATATGCTGTTGAAACCCGGTGATAGACCCCATATCTTGTTAAAAAAAATTTCAAGTTGATGGTTGCAAAAATGGGTACCTCTATCACTTATTAAAGCTTTAGGTGTGCCAAAACGAAAGAATAATTTTTTCAGAAATCTTACCACGACTCTTCCATCATTTGTTGGAAGTGCCTCGGCCTCGGCCCATTTAGACAGGTAATCTACTGCCACAAGTATATATTTGTTTCCTTTCGATGGTGGGAAGGGTCCCATAAAGTCGAGTCCCCACACATCAAAAATCTCACAAACAAGAATGCCATTTTGTGGCATTTCGTTTTTGGAAGAAATATTACCTGTTCTTTTGAAAGCATCACATGTTTTTACAAGACTTTGAGCGTCTTTGTAAATGGTTGGCCAATAAAATCCTGAATCGAATACCTTTCGTGCGGTACTAGCAGCACCATGATGTCCTCCGTATGGACCTTCATGACAATGGCGGAGAATTCTTCGTGCTTCACTACCATGTACGCATCGTCTGACGAGTTGGTCGGCACACATTTTGAAAAGATATGGATCTTCCCAAAAGTAGTGTTTCACATTGGCAAAGAATTTTTTTCTTTGATGATGTGGCCATCCTTTTGCGACTATACCGCTAGCTAGGTAGTTAGCATAGTCGGCGTACCATGGTTCTTCCTTGTATTCCACCATTTCCAGGGACTCAGTTGGAAATTTTTCGTTGATTTGCTCGTCCCTGGTTGCCTCTAAAGCTGGGTCTTCTAAGCGTGAAAGATGATCTGCTGCGGTATTTTCTGCTCCTCTTTTGTCCTTGATTTCAATGTCAAATTCTTGGAGGAGTAGAATCCACCTAATCAAACGTGGTTTTGCGTCTTGCTTCTTGAAGAGATATCGAATGGCTGCATGGTCTGTATAGACTATAGTTTTAGAAAGAACAAGATAAGAACGAAATTTATCAAAGGCAAATACCACAGCTAGTAATTCTTTTTCAGTTGTTGTGTAATTTTCTTGTGCATCATTAAGTGTTTTACTAGCATAATAGATTGGGTGGAAATGCTTTTCTTTTCTCTGTCCCAAGACAGCTCCAACTGCAAAGTCACTGGCATCACACATGATTTCGAAAGGAAATTTCCAATCAGGCGCTATCATGATAGGTGCATTGACTAACATTTCCTTTAGGGTTAGAAATGCTTGATTGCAATCCTTGTCAAAGATGAATGGAACATCTCTTTCAAGTAATTTCGTTAGAGGCCTTGAGATTTTTGAAAAGTCTTTGATAAATCGTCTATAAAATCCGGCATGCCCTAGGAAACTTCTGATAGCTCGTACGGAGGATGGGGGTGGTAATCTAGAAATGGTATCTATTTTAGCTCGATCCACCTCCATTCCTTCGCTTGAGATCTTGTGACCGAGTACTATTCCCTCCGTTACCATGAAATGGCATTTTTCCCAATTAAGGGCGAGGTTAGTTTCCTCACATCGGGATAGCATTCGTTCAAGGTTATCGAGGCATTGGTCATATGAATCCCCAAAGATAGAAAAGTCGTCCATAAAGACTTCCATTGTCTTTTCTATCATGTCATGGAAAATGGCTACCATGCAACGTTGGAATGTTGCTGGGGCATTGCATAGACCAAACGGCATGCGTCGATAAGCAAAAGTTCCATAGGGACATGTGAAAGTTGTCTTTTCTTGGTCTTCGGGTGCTATCGGGATTTGAAAGTAACCTGAAAAACCATCCAAGAAACAATAAAATTTATGACCGGATAATCTTTCTAACATTTGATCAATGAAGGGTAAAGGAAAATGATCCTTTCTTGTTGCTTCATTTAATCGTCTATAATCTATACATACTCTCCATCCTGTGACGGTTCTCGTTGGTATTAGTTCATTTTTTTCGTTAGTTATTACCGTCATACCTCCTTTCTTTGGAACTACTTGGACGGGACTTACCCAAGGACTATCTGAGATAGGATAGATAAGTCCGGCGTCAAGTAGCTTGATGACTTCGTTTTTAACCACTTCTTGAACATTTGGATTTACTCGACGTTGTGGTTGTATGACCGATTTATAGTCATCATTCATCAAAATTTTGTGTGTGCACATAGAAGGACTAATTCCTTTTATGTCTACAAGCTTCCAAGCTATTGCGTTTTTGTGTTTTTTCAAAAGATTAATTAATTTTTTCTTTTCTAAGTTATCTAATTTAGACGAAATAATTACAGGTAAATTACCATCTTTGTCTAGAAAAGCATATTCCAAACCTTTTGGAAGTTCTTTGAGCTCAAGTGGTGGGTCTTTAGGAGACTCCTTATTTGGTTGCTCATTTCGATCAAGAACTTTAAAAGTTTGTTCTATGGCGACCTCTTCTTCAACAAAGTGGTCAATCTCTTCACTTGTATCGGGTGGTTCATCTTTATCTTCAATTAGGGGGTCATTATTGCCGAATGGATATTTCATTGATCGTTCGAGATCGACATTCCTTTTAAATGCCCCTAATTGAAGAGGTAGATTGTTGAACTTCCGGTTTTTCAAAGCTTCGTGAGTTTTTACAAATGGTCGTCCCAACACTAGAGGAGCGTCATCGAGGATGACAAAGTCGGTTGGGATTACCATTTGATTTGTTTGAACCAAGACATCTTCAACTATACCGATTGATTTTATTACTTTCCGATTGGATAGAAAAATGGGTATTTGAAGTGGAGAAAAATCACTAATACTTAATTTTTCGAAAATGTAGTTAGGCATTATGTTAACACAAAGATCCTTATCGATTGTGACATTGCTAATAAACGAATTTTGAAAGAAACATGGAACCGGTGTTATGTTAATTTCAAATGGGTCTTC